>MNCI01017377.1:0-25659 GCA_015680685.1 Gnetum montanum
AATCTATCATCATATAAAATATTATTAAGCTGTGTTCCATAAATTTTTGTATGTTACATGAAAATAGACTAAGTTTATTTGTTTTTCATCCTATTCACCAACCCCTACCCCCCTTTATATTGTTCTTTTCAAATCCACAATGATTACCAACATAATGTAATTCATAATCTAAATACAAATTATTTCCCAATTTTGGCTAAAATGATGAACTGACTACACAAATCATGTTTCTAAAGCATGAGATCATACCCCATCTACTCATTATTAATCCCATGTGCTTAAAAATGATGGATGTGATCCAAATAATTACAAGCAAGAAAGAAGATATTAAGGAAATCCTAGTTGTTAATGATAGTTTAATTCATCTCATACAAATTTACATAAAACCAAGTACTAAGTGGTTTTTGGAATTAAATATTGAACACTTCCATGTGTTCATTTGAATCTCAATTAGGCTTACAACTATATCTCACACATTGGAAGGCATCTTTCCAAGACTTAGATCATGTTTGTTAGGCTATGTGATTCAAGAAGATAAAGACATTGATAATATGTTTGATTAGGATGATGTATCTCATGATATATATAGAAAAGAGTTAGATCTCATATAGGAATGATCATTTGAAGTGATGTTAAGATACATGTTTCTTGGGTGAAAGACTTGGGTTCAACGCTGAGTGTAGCCACTCGAAGAGGTTAGGCTTTTACTCATCTAGTAATCCTCCCAAGACCATACTTAGAAGGATGAATATTATGACTCTTTAAATGATTGCATGTTTCATTGAATTAAAACTTTAAATGATATAGTAATCATAAAATTCAAATAAAATATTCAATCATTTAAATAATAGACTAGTCATTATAATAGCTTTACTTGAGAATTGTGAGTAACATGAAAGTACAACTAGTGTTGGCATTCATTATCATCATGATTTTTTATTCTACACTATAGTTCAAAATCACAATTATTCATATAATTCTATTTCTAAATATGTTTATCGTCTCATGTCATAATTCCCATCATACTATCATAATTATCTCCTATTATCAAATTTATTTGAAAATAATGTTACTTTTCCTAGTATTACATCATGTGATTCCTTGAAACCTCTAACAAGATTAGACATTATGCTTAGAGAACCATTAACCACTCATTAGAAAAGGTTCATATTGACTTATATAATATTGGAAGAGTAAAAAATGATGCCAAAATTTACATTAAAATTAATGAAATAAATACAATAGATACAAAAAAGTATTACCAGTTTTGCATGCCAACGTAAAAACAAAATAGCTTTAGAAGTAACAATACCTACTATCTATGTTGAGGGCAAGGCTTCCCAAGCAAGCTAAAATTACCATGCTTGTCATATGAAGTTTAAGCTTTCACTTAAAAATGATAAGTTACAATTTGAAATTCAATATTGGTTTTACCTAAAGGTGATAATAATCTCATTGAATATACATAAAATAAAGGATGAACTCTTGATGAATTTGTATAGAAATAATAAATATGAAATATAAAATATGTTATGTATTTATCTATTCAAAATTATATTTAGTACAATAAAAGTGGAAATTTAGTCAAAATTTTTTTAAAAATAGAGAGTTGGAATAGCGTTACACCATTAGTTAATCACCTTTAAACCACTAAATCCAAATATTATGCAAGATAAAACCTTTTTCTAGAAAATAAGAAAACTAGCTATCTTCAATTATTTTATTAGAATATTAAAATATAGTGGATACCAAATCCAAGGATCTATCATACTCTCATATACTCACACTATTGTAGAGCTTAAGGCTCTACAATCTCACAAGTTTGATCTCAATGTAAGGATCAATCTCCAAATCAAATCTCATACATAGATTGGTAATCCAACCCAAGAGGCAAAGAGTTTTGGCCAAGATTACACATACGCGTGGCTCTAGAGATGCATCCACACATATGAAATCCTTCTTCCAACTCTCTTCTCATCTCTCTCAAGGTCTTAGAATGTCTTCTCCCTAGCACAAGCTTTGCACAAGCTCTTATTGATTTTCTCTTACTTGTTCTTTTTCTCCTACCAAGCATGGATACCAGACATGGTTATTAAGATCTAAAATCCTAGGAATCATTCCCAAATGACTATCTAGATGTTTCCCACATGGATCTTACTTTCCCTAAATTTTTCCCATTTATGTCACCATGTTCGAGCTTCATTAGATCAAATGAGACATCACCCAACATTTTTGAACAGTGTCTTGTCAATTTTGGGTGCTAGGGAGAAGTCTCCCATGAGGGTAAGATGTTTGCCATAAGGAGAAGGCATATACATACTGACCAAGACATCCTACCAGTGTCCAAGATGTCTCCTCTACATTCAAAACATCTTGTGCAAAATGTCTTCTCATTTGTAAGATGTCTTCTTTGATAGGACTACACTTCAGCTAAGATGTCTTCTCTAAATCTAAGATGTCTCTTGTTAAATCTAAAGTCTCAGCCAAGATGTCTTATGTACTTCAAAGACATATTCTAAAAACTAAAACCCTACAAAAAAAACTTGTAGAAAAAAGTACAACGACTTCAAAAGGAGTGTCCCTACACTAGCTCTTGCACTCTTCAAAAAGTGAACTCAAGTAAATAATGAAGTTTGGATAGAAGTGATTCCCACTCAACAAGTTTGGTCTTATGGATTCATACAACATCATCAGTAGATTGGTCCTTCCAATGGACCAACTACTCATGCCTCTTCACTCCTTGAGTACTTGAACCTTTTCTTTTTTTAAGTACAATTTTCATCCTCTCTATTTAAGACTTGGACTGATCAATAGCCCCCTTAAGCTCATCAATGTTACCTTGTATGGTCTTCTCATCAACTAGTCAATGATAGTACGCAAGATCTAAGACATTAAACACAAACGACATCCCAAAATCATTTGGTAAATCAATCTTAAAAGCATTATCACTCTTGGCCCTTAATTTGGAGAACTTAATACCTGTCAACTGCTTCTTCTTCAAGTGCATCTAACCAAAGTTAATAACAAAAAAATTATACTTCCATTTTCCATCATTCTTTTTGAGAACTTTATATTTAGCCTTCTTCTCAAGATTTAATTTTACTTGTGTGTGGAGACCCCTCATCTCTTATACAAAATTAGCTCTAGGTTGAGCTTTACCATCAAAGCTCTTCAAAGTATTAACTATGCTTGGGTAAAATCCATAGTTCACCTTAAATAAGCTTTTGCCAATAGTAACATGAAAAGAATTATTGTATGAAAACTCAACATGAAATAACAAGTTTTTCCACCTTTTTAGTTGTCCATCACATAAACATCTTAATATGTTTTGTAAGGATTTATTTACCACCTCTATTTAGCCATCAGATTATGGATGATATGCACTAGAAAAATTTAACTATATCTCTAAAATTTTCCAAAGGGATATCCAAAAATGACTTGTAAACTTGAAGTCTATATCACTAAAAATATTCAAAGGAATACCATGAAACTTCACAACATGTTGAAAAATAATTTTGTAACATGAGAGGCATCACTTAACTTCTTGCATAGAATGAAATGTGCCATCTTGAAGAACCTATTCACAATAACAAATATTGCATCATTCTCACTCTTGGTCTTTGAAATATCACTCACAAAATCCATTAACACAGTCTCCCATGGATCCTTGGGAATTTAAAAAGGCATATAGTGTCCATCCATATCTTTACCTCCTTTGAACTTCTGACATGTCAAACACTCTTGACTTTTGAAACTTTTGTTACGATACCAAGATAAAAATAGCTCCTACCAATAAGTTCCAATATTTTATCCCTACCCATGTGATCTACCATGATCCTATAATGTTCTTCAAATAAAATATTTTTCTTAAATCCCAATAAGGAACACATACCTTTCAATTGTTAAATAATAGTTGATCTTGAATATGATAGTTCCTCCACTAATCTATCTTATTCATCAATGGCTCTTTGAGGCTCCTACAAACTTACCCAAAATCATCATCATGATCATACAAATTAGTAAAATCATACNGCCTGAAAAAGTCTTTTGATAATTTGGAATTGCAAGCATTAGTTCACTAGTAATTGTTTCTTTCAACAACTTAAAGCTCCCTTGGATTTCATTATCCCACCTAAAATATTTATTTTTCTTTAACAAATCAAACATAGGTCATGAAATACCGCTAACTTTTTTTTTGAACTATGTATAAAAACTTGCTAAAAAAAGGAATGATCTTACTTCCCCAACATTCTTAGAGGTTGGCCAATCCCTAATAGCCTTTACCTTAGTAGCTTCCATCCAAATTTGGTTTTAGAAATCACATGTCCCAAATATGTGATTTCCCTTTTGAAGAATTGACTTTTCTTCACATTGATCACCAACTATGCCTCCTCCAACTTAAGACACACCATCCTCAAGTGATCTACATGGTCTTCCTCATTAGAGATATATACCAAAATATCATCAAAAATGACAATACAACATGTACCAATTAAATGCTTCAATACATCATGCATCAACCTCATGAATGTAGTAGGTGCATTCATGAGCCCAAATGGCATCACCAATCAGTCAAATAATCCATCTAGTGTCTTGAAAGTTATCTTTCATTCATCACTAGGCCTAATTCTGATTTGAAGATATGCACTCTTTAAATCAATTTTGGTAAAAATATCTTCATTGATAAGAATCTTAAGGATATCATCCATCCTTGAAATAGGAAATATGTACCTCACTATTATCTTGTTCACTACCTTAGAATCAATGTACATCGTCCATTCATTACTATTCTTCTTTGGCACTAGCATTACTAAAATGGCATGAGGTGAAATGGGATCCCTCACGAAGCCATTTTTCATGTAACTCCTTTACTTTCCTTTGCAATTCAACACTTTGATTTGATGCCATTTGATAAGCTATTTTGTTTGGAATGGTAGCACTAGGAATGAAATCAATCTAATGTCGTACATTCCTCATGGGTGGTCCATCCAATTCCCCCTTAAACACTCTGAGAGATTTCTCCTTCAGATTAGGAAACATGTAGGAAGTTTAGCCTACATCATCATTGTTGATAACAATTATTCTCATGACAAAAAATTCAAAATAGATTTCATCATATTCCTTAATATATTCTTTCTATTCTAGAGGGATTAAGAAAGCATTAAGTGAGTTTTGATGCCTCACTTGTTGAACTTGAAATACTTCAAAGAAAATTTTCTTTTACATATGTAGCCTAATGACCAGAGTGTTTACATTGTCATTTAATGAGAATTTAAAAAGTAGAAATAATTACCCACTTTCCCATTAAAAATCCCACCTCATGGCTTTTGATCCAACTTACTTTTAATAATTTCTAATGTACAAATATGTAATTGGAAACTCACAAGCTAAAAGTCTCATTCAAGCTTGCATATAGAGGACACAAATATAAATATGCTACCAAAACTTTGGTAGCAAAAGCTAAAATTTTGATAGCTTATACACTGGGAAAATAGCCTAAATACATTGTTAACATTGGCAAAAAAGAAAAAGAAAAAGTAGGAGGTTCTTAAGCTACAAATTTGAGTGGTAGAAATACCAATTATCCTAGCATAACAACATCCAAAAGGTCATATGTGCTGGCATATACACTGATGGGAAATTTCAATTATGCTAAAATTTTTTACCAAAGCCCAAATTACGTTGGCATTGACACACTATAGATTACACTCATTAAAATCATCTGACACACTACAACTATCAACCAACAATTAACATCATGAAATCAACAATGCTCTAGCCTATTTAAACTAGAATCTTACACATATTTAGGACTTTCGGAAACTTTACACTCAAGCTGAACTAGAGACATTTGGAGTAGCACAAGTTATAGAAGCTTGCAACCACCCACAACCATCCCACCAGCATAAGCAACAATAGCATAGAGAATCTTGGCAAATAGATGAAGTTAAGAATAGATCAAAGCTAATTGCAAAACACACTCTACATCAAAACTCTAATGCTATTCTTTGAACTCTTAAGCTTTTAAAGCTAATAACTTATATTTTCTAAACTTTGATTCTTACATTTAATACAAAGTTGTAGTCCTTTGTGCCATTATTATGCTTTGTTAATTTCTCTATTATTAGGTTTTCTTATGCTAGGAATTATATCTTGCATACATATTTAATGCTTGATAAGAGATCCACTAAGTCTTCAAGTGATTGATTGAACCATGTGAGGCACTCCAAATCCTTTTCCAAGGCCCATTAAATATAGAGTTAAACTATCGTGTGCTAAAATTGTTGAACCTCTAGCATCAAAT
The DNA here is from genome assembly GCA_015680685.1 of Gnetum montanum. Classification (NCBI taxonomy): domain Eukaryota; kingdom Viridiplantae; phylum Streptophyta; class Gnetopsida; order Gnetales; family Gnetaceae; genus Gnetum; species Gnetum montanum. Next base: position 6,305 of record MNCI01017377.1, read on the forward strand.
TTCCTAGCCTCTAGAATTTCTAGCACTAGAAGAACGGCCTTTGCCTAAATTCTTTATCATAGATCAACATATTTCATAGTGTATTTGTAGTTTTAGTACTATTTCTCTTTTATATAGACTAGCTTAAGTATTAGCATATTTATATGCTAGCTTAATTGTTAGCATATTTATCCACTAGCTTAATTATTAGCATATTTGCAATTTTTTGTCTAATTCTACTATTTAAGCTAGCGTAATTACCAATTTAGTAGTTTTGGCCTATACACGTTAGCTCCTATGTTAATGTATTTGCAATTCATTTTCCCATTTATCCTTCATAAGCTAGCTTATTTGAAGCAAGCGTAATTACATTCAACAACTTTACTGGGAAGATTTTATTTTTTCCATTACAATTACAACTTATACATTGAGGTTATTACAATTGCAACTTAATACACTTGGAATGTTACAATTCCAACTTATACATTGAGGTAGTTCTATCTTATATGTTGAGGCTGTTATAGTTATGGAAGTTGAAAGCTTAATAAGCTAAAAACTAACGTAAGCTAAAGCTTTATAAGCTAAAGTTGTTTACGCTAGAGGCTCTTAACCTTCATTAAAATGTTAGTAGCTTGGTTCAAAGCTCACCCAACATGTTAGCCTCATACAATTTATGCCTTTTTAACATTCAATAGTTATACCACATAACATAGCACACATGGTTTTATACCAAGAGGCTATTTGCATCTACAATCCTAATGATCTTGCTATGGTTAAGTGTAGATAGTTCTTAGGTAGATGGGATTAGAAAAATCTCTACGAACATAAATGAAGAGTATTATAACTTCATCTATGTAATAATTCAAGCTAGCTTACTTATCCCTCACAAAGAGTTAGAATTAAAACATCAATTTAAAATAATCAATAGGAATGGAAAGGAGTATATTCCCTCACCTTATGACCAAATCAAACTAACCAATTTTCATACCTATATTCTAGTGCAAGTAGTAGAACTAGAGAAGGCAAGTGAGAAGATAAGCTCTAATGAGAACTAGGAGGAACAAGATGAGTTCGAGGTGGAATAGGAACCATATGTTTTTATTGGGAATCTATCCAACAATCAACTTTCCAAACAACCATTACTGGCTTCTCCTTTATATCCTACCATGTTTGGACCAACACCAATTGTTGCAGCATACCAATCTTAGATAGTGTCTCACTCCATCTCACTATTTTCATCAATGCCTTTGACAACTTAACCATCATCGATGGTGTCTACCACACCTCATCATTTTGTTATATCAGTAGGTCCTTCTTCAAGACCTCAAACTTTACAAGCTTCTCACATATCCTTTTCTCCCTTTATCCTTAGATCCCAACTCAAACCTCTTTCTCCTTGTTCAACCCACCTACAACAATGGTCACACAACCTGTTCAATCCATACCAATGCAAATTACATGGCCTTAGACTACCTAACTTTCACCTCAACCATCAATACAAATGTTGTAGCCTACAAGGATGCCTCATGGCTTAGATTAGGCCTTCCAAATGATCCAAGACCTCACCAACGAGTTGCAGAAGCTTAAAGTTAGTACAACTCAGATGGTCAAGGTTACAAAACTCCTACTAAGATGATCCCATAAGCTCCATTGTTTCTCAAATAACATTACCTATAGCCATGCCTATACCAAACTTCACCAACTACAAACGTAAAGGAGATCCTAATGTACATCTAGTCATCTTCTAGTTTGAGTGTCTCATATTTCAAGCCTAGTATCATATAATAGTACAAATGTTTTCTATGTCCCTCAAGGGAAAGGCTTTAGACTAGTATCAAACCTTGCTTATAGGTTCCATCTCTTCCCTTGATGGCTTAATAAACCAATTTGCTGACCACTTCAAATACAACTTTAATCTAGATACCACATTAGATCAACTAATGAGGGTAAGATAGGGGCCTCTTGAACCAGTCCAAAGGTTCATTTAAAGATGGAATTCAATGCTCAATGAAATTGTAGAATCTATCTCTAAAACCCACCTCTTGGCCATCTACAAGGGAGCAGTAAATGACTTTATCAAGTCAAAGCTTTATTACTTAGAGCCCTAATCACTAAGATAAGTATTTTCGTAAACTAAAAACATTGAGGAAGCATCTAAGACTAGTAATGACGTAGCCTATGTAGCTTATCAAAACCAACACAATTGGAGGAATAGGGAGAGAATTAAGCAAGAACAAACAACTGTGGTTGTAGTATCCAAGAATACAAAGTACACAAAAAGGAAAGGGTCACTGTCACGTGACACATCCTCCAACATGTCTCAACCATTTATTTCATATGCTCCGAATTAACCAAGATGAACTTTTGAATGAAAGGATAGATTGAAGTACACTAGGTCACCTATGAAGCCCTCTAAGCTTTAAGAATAGTTTCTTAAAAAAAACTATATACAACATAAGAAATTATCTAAGGAAGCTCATATGAGGCATGATCATCTTTATGACATAGCTTGAAGCCCAATGATAGCCACCAAGGATGATCTAAGGCTACCAAAGTACTTTTGACTTGATAGGTTTTGCAATTATCATCAAATGGCTAGTCATGATACCAATTTTTTTCTAGCATTAAAGGATGAACTCCAAAAGATGATTGACCATGGAGAACTAGTGTTGAATAATTCCAACTCTCCAAGCACCAATAACAACTCTTATACTATAGCCTTATTCATAGAAACCAAAAGATCTAATCCTCCTACAGCATCATTTATCATCATCGTACCACACTAGCCTTAAAACACAAAGCCTATAGATCTCGTTGTCATATGGGTACCACCACCACTATTCCCTAAGAAAACTTTCATCATATATGTTTCACCTTCAGTGGAAAAAATATCACAACTTAAAGCAAGAAGACCATTCATTATTACGATCCCTTAGTCATCTAGAGGCAAACTTGCAACAACCCATGATCAAAGCCTACCTACAATAGCCAATAACTCACCATTTAGCAAGAGATCATCACCACAAATGTGGCAAAAACAACCTCTCTCCAAACTAAAAACTAAGCCTATTGAAGGTAACCAACAAAAAAAGGGTTGGAAGAAAGGTAACCAATTAAAACCTAAAACCAAGATTAGCTACGCCCATGGGCCAATGCATATGCATCAAAAAATAAGCTAAAAAATCCTAGAAAGGATGGAGGAAATTAAAACCACCAAGGCTAAAGCATCACATGCCAAGGGAAAGAATTTCCTTGCAACAATGAAATAAGCCAAATGGTCTCTCAAACAAAAGAACCTATCATTGAACCTATCTAACTTAGTCATGACCTCTCCCACTCATGGAGATACACTAGCTTAATTATTAACTTCTATTCCTATGACAAAATACATGCCTACCAATAAAGAGTCTGTCCACTCTATCATTGAGCAAGATTTACTTGTGGAAAATGGACATCAACCCATCCTCAAATTTCATGATAGCAAGATGAAGATTGAATCTTAAAATAGAGAAGTGATATCTAGTCATCTCCTCATTATGATACGTTCTGGTAGGTATAAGGTTCATCATGTTCATATGGATGACAAGGCAACAGCTAACATGATACCATACACTATTGTTGAGAAACTAGGATTAACCAAGAACATTCAACAAACCTCTATGTTCATGTTGAAGTCATCCAATGGGTCACGAGAAAAAGTGCAAAGTTCTATCTCCTTGGATTTCATAGCCAGAGAACAATGTCCCATGTTCACTAACTTCCTAGTGGTTGAAGAGACACTAGGTTTTAGCTTGATCCTAGGGAGGCCATGGTTAGCAAAACTTCAAGCAATCTCATCTCCTATACATCAAGAAGTTCACCTACCATATGAGGATGGTGAAATTTTCATTCATGGAGACAATGTGTCATTGCCATTGGTTAACTATGTCAACATTAACTGAGGTTTGGAGGTGGAGTTTAAGAAGAAACTCCTAATACTCAAATTGGGGCCAACAATAAGAATAACAACGATGCTAGTGATACCAACTTAGCATCATTGGGTGATCAATGAAAATTCCTACAACATGTCATGTTAAATAAGAAAGATATTGAGCATAGAATTAAACAAAAAATATTCTTTGATCTATTAAAGATCAAACCACAAGTTCATAGTAAACATCTTATCCCTTCCTTTGTTAACAATCACTTATTTACCTTTGTGACTTTATATCATGCTTCTATGTCTATCCTGTTTGTATATTTTCTTTCAAAAATTTTCCATGCCTGCTAGGTGAGAGTAACAATGGCCCACTAAGGCCTAAAAATGGCAACATAACAACCTGTTAAGGCCTAAAAATGGCAACATAATAGCCTGCTAAGGCCTAAAATTAGCAACATAATGGCCTACCAAAGCCTAAAAATGGTAGCATAATAGCCCATCAAGGCATAAACATGGAAATCTAATAGCCTACCAAGGCCTAAAACTAGTGAACCCATGGCCTACCAGGGCCAAAAAATGGTGGCCTACTAATGCCTAAAACTGGTCAATTTGTCGCCTTCCCTTCTATCTCATTTATTGGTCCCTTATTCCTTATTTATTTTCTTACATTATGTGTAGTTTTTGGATTCACAAATTATAACTAATTTACATCATTACATTTCAAATTTTTATCTTCAACACCTTATTTAGTATTAATCCATAGCCTTTTTACTAGAAAAACATAAAACACACTAGAAACATGAAACATTAAAATCCCAAAAATCTTAACTTATAGCCAAGAATGTTTATAACAAAAGCTATAATTGCATCATATGATAATAAAAAAATAGGGGAGCTCCTATGTAGAGGCCACCAAAAATCGCAATGAAACTTTGGCTATCATCTATCAACATTCATTTCCACGACATATGAGAAACTTATACGAGCTACGTTGAGCTCTTTTACATCATTTAATTATTTGTCTATTTAGACTTATTTTGTAGCTATCTTCAACTAGAGAATAACTTACATGAGCTTTAGTCACTTCATAGAATGAGTCACTAATATAAAATTAAACTTATAAAATTATATACATCCCACAATTTACTTCCACCCTCTACTTTTCTTCATCATGTAATTTTTTTGTGCTCCTATACTTTTCCTTTTCTACACATATTCATGTTTTAATTCCCATGGAACTTGGCTCAACATTTGAAGTGAACTCAACCTTGTGAGTTATGGGATGAGCTTGAATAATATATTAGATGAGGTATCGGTACTAGTTCATTCAGTACTAAAAGATGAATGAACTCACCATGTCTGGGGGATAGCAGGTAATCCTGATAAAAAGAGAGAGTTGCATCACACATGAGCCACAAATAAGAAATTTAAAGTTATAATGACACAAGATGAGTCCAAAAAAAAAATACAATATACATTTGTTCTTGCATCCAAACATAATTGGCATAGCCCTTAGAGTGATCTTTCTTCCACTGCATGTGCTTTTCATCCTACCATACACAATGCCTACCCTTGCCCCTGACCTACAACTAGATGCGTCACTCTACTCTACCTGAGCCATTAAGCTATGGGAAATCCTCCCACCTCCATTTGCACTACTCATGTTGCATCATCCACCCTCCCACTAGATGCAAAACGTGAAACCCTTTGCTCAATCTTTTCACAAAAGCTAACAGTATCTAAAAGAAATCCTACTACAAAGATGACAAAAAACAAGATAACTACACTATGGTAGTGCACTCAAGATTATACTTGAGGATGCATAAAATTACTATTTTAATTCACAAATTCAAAACAGGCCAAGTTAAGTATGCTATGGTAGCATACCAAAGAGTGTACATGGAAACATATTTAAAAAATTGTCATTTTAAGTTACATATTAAAAACCAAACTTAAGTACACTATGGTAGCATATGAAAGAGCATATAAAAAAATTACTATTTTAATTTCAAGTTATCTACACTATGCTAGTGTATGAAAGAGTGTATGCATAAAAAATTAATATTTTAGTTTTACATGTTAAAAACCCAACATAAGTATGTGATGATAGCATACAAAAGAGCATACATGAGAATGCATAAAAAATTACTATTTTAATTTACATGATATATTGAACCTAGACCTAAAATTAACCATGGCCTCTACATGATAGGAAATAGTAATCCTTTTACTTTTTCAAATTGATTTGACCATGAAAACCCATGCATTGAGCAATTTAAAGTCTATTTTGCCTAATTTTAACAATTTACAACTTGCTTTTTCCTAATTTTGCGGATTTGTAGCCTATGTTATTAGATTTTTGCATATCTTAAATACAAATGACAAAAAANGTAGACCAAGTGGACCTTGAATATATCGACCTTAAGCCTCAAAAGAATTCTACCACGTGGCCTTAATATCCTAAAGTAGCTTGATTATCGTTGACCCTGAAGCCAGAGATATCATGAGGGATCCTTGGTTAAAATTCCCATCTAAACCACGATGGTGAGAAGAAAACACATGAAAACAAGTTTCTAGCCATAACTTAAGCTTACTCAAGACATCATTAAACCCTTTTAAGGAAACATTAAAGCCATTCCACAACCCTTGATTACATCTACCATTCACATGTATGCTTTTACTATGCTTGATCTTTTGTTCACAGGTTTAGATGAATGATCGACGTTGTCAACTATTGTAGTCTATAACAAGCAAGTTGGTGTAACCTCTTATAATGTATTTTGGTGTTACAAAGAGCTACAAATGTTTCACAAGTTTGTGAAACAAAAATACAAATTTCTCATGTTCTACCTATTGTAACTAATGATAGCTTATGTCTACCTGTTGTCCCATTACGGTCTCATGTAATCACATGTACTCCTTGACTTGTTTCTTGTCCTCTTGATGGTGGGCCTTAAGGCATTGCAAAGGTACAACTCATTGTAATAGTAAGTTACCATGCAACCTTGACACAAAGGATTCAATTAGCTTATTTTACTACACCAAAAGTTCTTACCTCACATCACCTCCATTAACCCGCTTGAGCCATATTCCTGTAGCCAAATTATGGCCTCCCTTACATTATTAACAATCGAAAACATATGTTCAACATTTACACACCATGGCCTTGTGACATCTCCTTCGATATGCATCATTAATCTAGTTTGTTAAATATAATAGATCTCATTCGGTGAGAAGGTAGAAATCTAGTTCACCAACTATAACACATCTCATTTGGTGGGAAAATGAAAATCAAGTTCACTACATGTAACATAGCTCATTCAAGTGAAAAAAGAAAATTTGGCCTAAGAAGCCTAAGAATGGAGTGTTGGCACCTTGAAGACATCATTAGGTAGCTAGCACTTCAACAACCAAGTATGAAGACTTCTTGGGTGAGACATGTTAACATCACATCATGGCCATGATGTCAACAATTAGAATTCCTTGTTAACCCCCTACTAACCAATATGACCTCTATCTCACCTTAAACTCATATCGTGTACCAATGACCTCATTTCACCATCATGAGCACTCATTAGTATGATTCAACAAATATAGATCAAGTATGGAGAAGGAACATTGGTGATGAACTTGCAGTGGTGTTTCATATTCTTTGTTGATACTACTCAGGTCAATCCTCCAACCATCAACAAAGATGAACCAATGAAACATCTTAAAGAAAATTTGCATTTTCATATGTAGCCTACTAGCCAAAGTATTTACATTGTAATTTATTAGGAATTTCAAAGGCAAAATAATTGCTTATTTTTCCATTAACAATCCCACCTCATGGCTTTTTCTCTAGCTTAGTTTGAACATTTTTTATGTACAAAGATGTAATTTATAGCTTACAAGCTAAAAGTCTCATTCAAGCTAGCATATAGAGGCAAAAAATGTAAATACACTACCAAAACTTTGGCAATAAAAGCCAAAACGTTGGTAGCTTATATGCTAAGAAAATAGCCTAAATATGCTACCAACATTGGCAATAGCAACTCTATATGTTGAAGGTTCCTAGGATGTAAATTTGGGTGGTGGAAATGCCAATTACACTAGGAATTTCATCTTGCATATGTATTTAACACTTAGTAATAGACCCACTAATTCTTCAAGTAATATGTCAAATCATTTGAGATGCTTCAGATCCTTTTTCAAGGCCCATTAAATCTAAGGTTAAACTATCAAGCATTAAATTTTTGGCTCTCTACCATCAAATGTTTCTGCCTCTACACAACTATGACAGGAATCAACTCATGGATTCCATTAGATCTAGCTATACTCCACACATTTCTTGCTCCATTAAATTGAGCACCATTATCAAACTTGCAAGGTCTACAAAGAATTACATAAACAAAATCTATTAGAAGCACGTCACATTTCACAACATCATGACAACTTCTAATTTTAAATCCCACTTCTTAGGAAAAATCTCTAAATAATCAATGCATCTTATAGGATCTCTAATAAAGATTAGTTACCAAATGAAATCTAGCAACTGTCCTAGAAGAAATAATATTTTCTTGGGCTCCCCCATCAATCAAAACATGAATCCATTCCCCACTAAGTAAACATCTAACCCTAATCCAAAACAACAATTTTCTATTAAGATGATCTCCTTTATTTACTTTCCCCATGAATGGTTAAGAATCTAATTCACAAACATCCTTAATTTCTGGACCATTATGATTACCTCTCTAAAGAACATGGTTTGATGTTTCTTCCACCTCCATGGTATGCACATCTTTGTCCTTGGTTTCCTTGTGAAGTAGACATTCTCATTGCTTGTATTCCCATTCTCCACATTTGAAGCACTGGATTTTTGATGAGTTGCTACCTTGAACTTTGCCTCTCTTGCCTTGCTCCTTCTTGAGTTTGCTCTTCTCATCACCTCTTTCAATCTTCTTATTTTGGTAGTCATCCTTATCTTTAGATTTGGACTTGGATCCTTTCTCAAATCTAGATCCCTTCTTCTTTCCCTTGAACATTTGTTTGTTCCTATTTCCAAATCCTCCTAATTTCCTCTTCGCCTTGAGTGTTAAATTATAAGCTTCATCAAGATATTATGGCTGATAAAAGGACAACTCCTATTCGTATGCCATTTTAAGACACCCTAAAAATATTAAAGCCTATTAATACTCTTCCTAGTTTACCTTAGTGTGATGAACTAGATCATAAAATTCGATATAGAATTCTTTGACATTCTAATTACCTTGTCTTAGAAATTTTAACCTCATAATGGTTTCTTCCCTCTGACTAGATTGTTCAAATTTTCTCTTAAACTTGTACTTCATCAATCCCAATCTCTAATAGGTTAATTATTTTGCCTTTGATAACCCTATGATTCCTTTTCCCAACAAGTAGGATCCATAGCTTCTAATATGGATTCATCAATAGGTACCCTTAATTTATTTGGTACTTCTTTGATAAATCTAAAAATTTTGAACCAACAATATCATAGTTATAATATTGTATCTATGATGTCATAGATATGTTATTGTATAAATGATATCACGGGATGTGTGCTAGCATATATAAGCAACACTTGGGTGAACAAATTCATAGCAGATTTGATATCTTAGTAACAAAACTGTTTCATTTTGTTTTCTTGAATTTAGTACTTATAAGTATGTGCCTACAATGTGATGTTAAGTGATTGAATAGAGTCTTTATTTGAGTGTGATGTACTTGGATGAATTCCATGATAAAAAATAAAGATCAAGACTATTTTCCATCATTGTAACAACACTTAGTTTTTTTTTTTTTGTTTTTAATTAGTTTACTATTTTTCCTATTTCATTGTTAATGTTTATGATTTCTTGCAATTTCCTTTTAATGTCATTAAGCGGAATGGGTACAACTAATCTCAAGCACATAAGTGTAACTACTTGGTAACCTAGTAGTACACCCAATAGTGTAGTATTTGGTAATCCTAGTAGTAGTTTCATGAAGTCCAAGGTGTAACCAAAAGATTAGGACCAGCTACTGATCACATAGGCTAGTTTAGATTTATTTCATTTTTACTTAGATTTAGAAAATTTTACCTTCACTTCATGTTTATTAGGAGCAAAATGGTTAATACAACATCAATATCATATACGTCATAGTGAGTTAAACCATACACATTGATTTTACTAACTCACATGGAAAGACAACAATCATGAACACCAATCAATTACTAGTATAATCACATTTCTGTATTTGTGGAGTTCAACTAGGATTACACATGAACACTCGTATTTCATATGGTTGGGTGTTGGACACTCCACCACCTACCATTGGCGCTGTTGCTAGGGATAAGTCAATGTTATACTATGTAATTTCTTTTCCAAATTTAGTTGTATCAAAACCTAACTCTAATCTTCAAAACCTTAATATAAAGTGCACTTAACATAAACCATCCAAAAATGATAACATGGCTTCACATAATGATCAATCATTACTTGCCAAGGATATTAGAAAAAGTAGTGATAAAATTGTTGATGAAGAAGATTAGGGAATGCCAATGCAGATACAAATTACTTATGCTCAAATTGGTTCATATCATCTAGACTTCACATTCATATTCCATCAGGACAGAAAAATGAGGTGGAGAGATATGTAACGAAACATAGTTCTACCACTCAAAAATGTAGCACTAACCATGCTACAAACTACTCTAAGGGGAATGCACTAGGACTAGATTCAAGAAGGGTATCATGTGACTCAACACATGACCAGACCCTACAAACCTAAAAGGGAGTGGATAAAAATAGATGCTACTATGAAAATTAAGCATGCTCATACCAAAGGGAAGCAAGCCAACACATCTGTCATCATAGAAGATCTTGATGTTGATTAGTTCATTTTGAAACAACTCCACCAAAACCTTGAGGATCCATTAAGGACACCTATCGTTAGACTAGAAGAACTTGTCAAAGCTCAACTTCACTCTACTCTAGTAGAGATGCACAAGGCAGAGGCTACCAAATCAAGATACAATCGAGACTCTAGGCCAAGGGATCCTACTAAGCCCTAAAAGAAAACTCACAAGAATCGTGAGAGGAGAACCATCTAGCACCATTCTCCTACTACCTCCTGTACATCATCATGATCATCAAAGAACTATGACAACAGACAACACAAATACCAAGATTTTGATAGGGAAAAGAGAAGAGATCATGGTCATCATGATCAATACTTAAGGTATTCTAATTCAGAAGATAAGGAATGTGAAAGGAGGAGACACAAAGAGAGAAGAGAGGATCAAGAGAGGCATGAGCATAGAAGGGGTCACCACTACCACAAAGCTTATTGTTGGCACATTTGGCCATTCCATGGAACAATTGAAATATTTTATTGAAAGAATCTATGGTTGTAAATGCACAAGTAAATTTCAGCTTTAGTGTTGAAGGTTGGGTGTTTTTAGGGAAGTAATTCAATGGTGAAGAATTTGATGTTGAAGCCTTTTGAATATAAGATAAAGGTGCCAAATTATCTCTTTATTAAAATCAAAAATTAGTACTATGGCAAGGAAGGAAGTATGTTATTCATGTGAAATTATTAAGCTGCAGATCCCAGTTATCAAAACCCAGATATATCCTTAAGATAATATTTGAAACTCCTTGCAAGACAAAATAAAAAATGTAACAAAAACGAACAACGCCTTCATCATTTTGAAGATGCAAATCAACATCCATCGTATACTATACCTACTGAAGAGAAAAACAGTGGAGATAAGAAAAATAGTGAAAGTAGAGGAGACTGCATTGCAGGAAAATGCGCAACACCACTCACCATGATGTTCACCCTGGCGGAGACAGACATCTTCACTAAACGTAGGGATATTACTTCAAAAACAAATTTTGGAACCCTCATTTACGGAATATGCGAGGAAAGGGGTTATGCCCTGTTAAAACCCTGATTTTTTTTGCAAGCCATGGCATTTTTTTTCTTTCTTTTTCATGATGCAGGCTGCGGATCTGCCAGACAAAGATCCATAAAACATTGGGCCATAATCTGGCAATCAGTGACAATGGAGGAGGCAAGAAAAAAAAACGTAGGAAGATAAACAAGAAAAAAATGCAGAAAGCCCTAAATCAGTTTTGAGGGAAAAACAGAAAACTCTCTGGCAATCAAAATGCTAAGCACTTTGTTCTTCAAAATAGAAAAGAAAACCCTTCTTCCCCAACACGCAACAACAAAGCCAGATGCAGTTGCTGAGCATTCTCTCACAGTGATTGTCAGTTATGATTTTGCAGGGCCCTATTGTACGGGGGTAGTTTGAATCGGTGGCTTCGGATGATGTTGCATATGAATCTTGCTTCAAACATGTGTCGGTTCTTGCAGGTTCTAGGCAGAAATAAGAGAAAGACCATTGCCCTGGAACTATGATGAAACCTCCACGCGATTTACAGGGAAGACAAGAAGAATCATTTCGCCACTTTTACTAGAAATTATTCAATTACTTATACTGCTTAAAGTATATAGGTATAAATTAACCAACAATATATATAGGTAGATATATATCCATATCAGGAAGTACTCATTGTATGAACCCTTGATTTCGAAACCTGCCTTCAATTATCTCAAGCCATAAAATATTATTTTGAAACATATAAGTTACTACCCATTTAAAATTTGTAATATTGATTATCCCATTTAATGTCACATTACATTAAAGTTAGCATAAAATGCTCCTCATTCTATGCATAACTTCCTAACTCCCTAAACCACATAACTTTCTCCTAGCTTGTTGGACAAGTAATCTTCTGATTGGTTAGTCAAATTACTTGAGAGAGAAGATAGGAGAGTTATTTTTGAGATATTTTTGGGATATTTTGAAATTGTAACTTCCCTAGGGGGAGGAGAATCTCATTTTTTTAGGACTTTTGGGAGGTCTTATACATCACTTAGAAGACTTCACATCTCATTTTGAAGAAGAAAAATTAAAAGGATATATATGTATGGAGTAAGTTGCAACTATAGTTTGTATTCCTATGTATTTTAGAGATTGTATTTTAATTTTCTATGATATTGTAACTACCAAGGCCACTTGTCAACCTCTTTTTCTCTTTGGTGGTTGCAACCACCTAAAATTGTTGTAACTTACCTAACTTGTTGGGCAAGTAACCTCCAAACTTGTTGGCCAAGTAATCTTCTAATTGGTTGGCCAAGTTACTTGGAAGAGAAGTTAGGTGAGATATTTTTGAATATGTAACTTCCCTACTTACCTTTGAACCCTATAAAAAGGCTTCAGGGGTCAAGGAGAAAGGGAGGGGGAAGAAAGGAAGAGAAATAAAGAGGAATCACATTGGGTCTCACACATCACATTTGGGATCAAAGAATATTTGTAAAGAAGATTGCTTGTAAGATGGCTTGCTAAAATAAAGATTTCAGCCTCTTTATCATGGTCCTGTGAGTTATGCATTTCATTTTTTGTTTTGTTTAAATTGTTTAGCTAGTGGTTTAGCTAGTATCATCCTTTGCAAGTAAGTTTGGGATTTTTAGATTGCTCTTATTGTTCTTGTTGCCCGATAGAAATTTCTATTAAAATTTTGCCATAGAAGCGCTTGTGTTTAAAAGCCTTAAGAGCATTTTAGTAGTAAATTTCATTATTGTGCAACGTGTGGGAACTGCTATTGGGATTGTTGTAAGAGAGCCTCTGTTTGTAGTCACGCCGTTGAACAATTCAGTAGTCGAGAGGGTTCAGAAAATCTTTGGTATTTTGATGGGACCAGAATAGCTTCTTTTTATCTTTAAAGTGAATTCTCGTGGTATTTCAATCAGAAATTGTCAAGTCTTTTAAAGGTTCTGTTTGAATGCAATCGTTGACATCTATTATCTAGTCAAAATGGAGTCTCGTACGTGGTAGTTTACGCAGCAATTTTTGGTAGCATAATAGGATTGTCTTGAAGATATTGCTTGTTTGAGCCTTGGAAGTTTGAACAATTCGTAGATATTGAATTTGGGATAGCTTTATTGCGAAGTGTTTACTCGTGTCATTTTACCTTGTTTAAATATTTGAGGTCTACACAAATCTGCTTTCTTTTCTTTTCTGCTTATTTCCATCGAATCTTGCTCTATTTCTAGTTTTCTTGTGGAACTATCTCTTTCTCTGGGGAAAATTAGGAGTAGATTGCGGAGTTGTGCTCAAATGTTTTTGCAAAATTTTATTTGTTACAAGTAGGTATTATAAGGACCGCGTAGACTAGGCAGTTGAACAAAATAGGAAATTTTCATGAACTCACAGTACTCGGCAAAGTTGGCTGAATCTCTTTAAAGTAAGTCATTTGTAGTTCACACACAACGCAATTGTTACATTTTACACAACCACACGCCGCAACAGCACACACACATACTCACATTAACTACTGAGTTTATTTGGAGGTATCTGGGCATTGGTGTTGCTAGAGACTAGCAAGCACCTAAATCCTGTTCGAGGACACTCGTTGGCGGTCGCGTCCCAAACGGTCACCAACAGTTCTTTTGGCACTAGAAGGAGGGCTTAAAATTAAGCCTCTAGGTTTATAAGCCTTATTCTTTTAGCACATCAACAATTATTTGTAAGGTTTAAGAATTAGATACTATTTTCAGTTCATGACCAAGAAATTTGATAGTTTAGAAAGTTTCAAAGTTTCAAAGGATATTCTAGATTCTCAGACTGATTCTTCATCAGACTGATAAATGTTGCATTGTGTGCTAATACGAACATCCTAAGGAATGTTGTCCAATCATGGTACATCTGTGAAAAACTAGGGCATATGCACTTAAAAAATAATTTCTTCAAAAGCAAATGCCAAAATGATTATCTTATCCTTGAGGTAACAATATGTGAAAACCTCAACCAATGTACTATCCTAGTGGATTCTTCCTACAGTCATAGGAGCACTACCATCAACAATGGTAGCAAGGGCAATCATGGGCCATGCCACCATCGTGCAACCAGTATCCATACCAATAACTTGATCCTTATGGATACTATCTCTAGTGTTTGATCCCACCAGCAAATGCCACTATCCAAAATCCACAACATCACCCACTAGAATATCACCAACTAATGCCACCAAGAAATAATCCAAACCCACATGTGCATTCACAAGTAGCTAATCTCTCAAATCCCAATCCAAATCCCTTGCCACCAATGCCACAACCCATAATGTAGGGTGAACTACCATAGTATAAGAAGGTTTCAAGCATAATAAATGTACAAATAGAAGATCTCACCAGCAATGCTAAGGCCCAAACAAAGAAATGCCCTTTCTTTAGGATGAGTCCAAAGAAGGCTAGTAGAATAGGAGCTTTATCAAGACCATCTTCTTCTAAAATAGATCTTCTCACTCTTGACAAGCTTCCATCATCATTGAGTATAAAAATACAAACTCTCATACTCACAGTAGTTGTTACCAATTTGATTAAGGTAGGGCTACTCCCACAAAACCAGTTTGATCCAAGTGTTGCTTTAATTTATTTACAGGTAGCTAGGAATCTATTGTGCAAAGCTCTACTAGACTTAGGTTATAGAGTTAATTTAATCTCCTACAACACATATCAAACATGGAGCCTACCACCATTAAAGGAATGCAACATTAGGTTGGAGATTGCAAATCAATCTATTATCATCCCTTTGGAATAGATTGATGATGTAGTGACCACTATCAATGGATGGTCCTACCTAGCAAACTTCTTGATGATTCATGTGAAGGATACTAATAAGGAATGTCCAATCCTCATGGGGAGGGCATGGATTAGCACCATTAATTATAGGCTAAGCATAAGAGATTTATTTTTAGAGATTAGAAAAGAGGACAAATATGGATCCATCCATACACAAAGAATTCCATGCATACCTACTAAAAGGGAAGGATGCAATAGTGGATAGAATATTCAAAGTACTAACATAGCTACCATAATAGTCCACAGTAATAATGAAACACAAATGTGTGCTGAAAGAGGAGTAGAAGCCACAAAAACCAAAAGATGCCTCGTGGCCACTAACTGAGAACCTTAATTTGCCTAACATTTGCATGGATACACATGAACCACTTACTAATTCCTATCCAAAGCAAATGACTCCAACTAAGGACCTAGAAGTGAAAATATTAACTCATGAATACAAATTAATGGAAAAGGAAAATAAGAACTTAGATGATCAAAACTCAACTACCATCAAGATCACATGGGATAATCATAACAAAGTAAAAACCCTAAAGATGGTAAGAGAACCACCCAAAGTGTATGATTCAGGAGATCTAGGGAGCATTTTTCAAACACTTGTCTAAGATTTTAGTCATGGGAAAGACTCCCTATCATGACTTAGGAATTAATAAGAGATTTTTCTATTTATTGTTTTACAATTCTTTTTGTTTTTCACATTCTTTTACATTTTTCTCATTTCTTCAATTTTTCACATCTTTAATATTTTTCATTCTTTATAATGTTTAATAATTTTAACCATATTTCCCATTTCCTCTATACTTTGTTTTTAAACTCTTTGTAAATTATTTTTGATCATTAATAAAACACTTTTAAATAAAGAAAACATGTAGTCCAATAAAGTGAAAATTTCTCTATGAAATCAAATAATAAGAGACTGATTATTTACACAATGAGCCCACATCATCCATCCATCCATTCCATTAATAATAGGTTCTTACCATGGCCATAATGATATTCTTTCCATTATCAAAGTAAGAATAAACTTGTGATCATTATGCCTGCACAAAAAAGTGAAGAACCAAGTGGAATAAAAAGGATGTGACATTAAGGGGACTTATGGATTCTTTTTGGATTATTATTGTAAGTTTTATCATACTACTAAGGTTGTATTATATCTTTGTAGATCTAATGAAAAATGGAAGTAAGAGTAAAATAAGTGCTACCTTAAAAATTTTGACATAGTTAACAAATAAAAGAGCATAGAATAAATTTATGGGGGTTCCACTAGAAAGACATGTTACCCATGCCTGAAGTTAGGTGGCTTCTCTAAAAAGTAAAAATAAGTAAAAATAAAGGGCCATGAATAAACTCCTCCCTTGGACAATACGCCAAGTGACAATGCTCCTTGTAACATTGATAGTCTTACGATTATGATACCAACGGATGAAACGATGCAATGTCACTAGTATCTAGTATGGACTTGGTTTGAATCTTGGATAGAAAGGCTAATAATTACCTTAACCACTAATAAAACACAAGAATTTATTATGCTTCTGGTAAGGCACTTCACATCCTAATTCCTGAAATCCCTTATAAAGCCATTTCATCACACTATTTGAATAATCATAACATATGATTTTGAGTAACATTGAGTTATTTCTCCAATTTGGTGGTACTTACATGTGTGTTTTTCTAAACAAGCATGCACTACATTCAACTCCTTAAGTACCTAAGGACACTTTTAGGTGTGGTTATACAAGGGAATTAAGGGCTGGAGCATGCTTTGCGGAAGACCCACTTGTATAAATATTGTATCTTATACTTGCCAAGTGATTCCACATCATCTTGAGCATTCCAATTACAATAAATACTTTCCATATAACTCACATTATCCATTCTAATATCAAAACAATGTTGTCTTTCTCATCCATTCCATCAATACCTCATATACTTTCATAGCCCAAGATTCCTTAATCATATATTTTCAATTCCCATTATTCATAATTAAAGCATCATCTCCATGTCAAAACCTGTTCAACATGATGCATATCATCCAACCATCCTATGGGACTCAATTTGTTCCAAGAAAAAACATTCAAAAATTTTGATTTTAGTATGGTTAAATCACATCTACGATATCATTGGCACCTATTATGTCACATTTATGATATCACATGCATAAATACTATAATGGAGGAGTTAGAAAAAAAATTTACTTCTGGATTTCATAAGAAGGAAGTTGTTGCCAAATTTTCTTTACAACTAAGAGCTCTGACACTCCAACTTCTAGCACCCATAACTTGTTCATTATTACCTCGATTTGTATGATTTTCAAATCTACATGATCTTGAAGTGATCATCTTAATCATGGGGGGTTGCTAGTAAGGAAAATTTGAGTCAATTGTTTTGAAATTGCTAACAAGTAGAATGTATTATAGGGGTAGGTTTAAGTAACATATTAAGAACTTTTAAACTAAACCACTTGTTTTAAGGCCAAAACCACTTTAAGAAGACTTCTAATTGATCATACCACTCATTCAAAGTACTAATGAGGTTATTATTGAAAAATATTCTAACTCTATAATCATAATGAACAAAGAACTTGATATGACTAAGGGTATGAGTAAGGGATTAAATTGTTACTCATTTATTAGAATATTGTAGTAATTCCAAATCCTTGATTGATTATAGATGGCCCCAAAAATAGGAGCACAAGGAGAACTCCCATGACGAGTAAGCAAAACACCACAAGGTAGTGGAAGAAAAAAATGAGCCAAAAAAATCCACAGGCAAAACAAGGAGAGTAGGAAGCATAATCCTTCAACGTTCATCAACAAACTCCTACTACAAAGTAATCTACTCAAGAAAAAGTGTATGTTCCAACAATACTTGTCTAGGGAAAACAACATATACTATTACCTAAATTTCTTTAGGTTATTCATGAAAAATCCATCATGTTGACAGTAATTGTGAAACTTAACTTTGCTCCATTCTTGGAATTTTCTCTAGAAGTTATTAACAACCAACTTTAGTCATCTCCTTTGTGGCCTACTCTAACAAATGATGGAGAATGGTATCTAGGAGAAACACTTAAATTTTGGCAAAATTGAGAATTTGATGCTATAGTTAAAATTGAAAAAATCTCAGTATCTTACTTAGTTAAGGCAATTATAGAGATATTAAATGTGCCTAATCAAGAAGAAAAGGTGGCATAGATATTAACCGGATCTGACACAAATGCCAAAAATCTATGGTTATAGCAGGAATATGGCAAGGCAGATAAAGAATACAGTGAATTGATTATAGAAGAAAAGATCTATTTCAAAATTGGCACTTATCACTTGTTTCCTACTAAAATACTGAATAGAATCTCTACATATGTAGCTAAAGGTAGTGCAATATTAATGAAAAAATTCAATGCAAACATCACTCAGCTCTAATTCACAAAAATCCAAAGGTAGTTCAAAGAAAAGAAGGCAAGAAAGTTAGCACTTCCATTTCCTTACCATATCCAAAAGTTATGCAAATAGGCTAGTATCCAAGGGTATACAAATGATGCATTGAGGAAGGCACAAAATGCTTCCTATGGAAAAATGCTCAAGCTAGTCCCTCCCCAAAACGAAGAATTAAAATAATAACCAAGCACTAAGTAGGCTACCCAACCCATAGGACAATAGCAGTAGAAACCATAAATTACACCATCACCATTACAAGATTATAGGTCATCAATGAGCCATTTGTAGCAAATTGCAAAAACTATTAGTTGGGGAAGTAGGGAAGAGAA
>MNCI01017377.1:26245-91415 GCA_015680685.1 Gnetum montanum
CACCTTGCAAGAGAAAATAGAACCCTCTTTATGGAGAAGGTACATGCCATTAGAAAGAAATCAACTTTCAAAATTAGTGCATGGAAAATGAGGCCAAGAAACATGAAAAGCTCAAAGAACACTTTCAAGACCAAGTGGAAATGTATAAAAACATAACTAAGAAAGCGATGTAGATGTTAAAGGCCAAAATTAGTTCAGTTGCAGCAAGAAATCCTAATTGGCAACCCATCTTGGATAGCATGGCCCAAACCTCTCAAGTAGAAGTGAAAAATAAAAACTTA
Organism: Gnetum montanum; assembly: GCA_015680685.1. Classification (NCBI taxonomy): domain Eukaryota; kingdom Viridiplantae; phylum Streptophyta; class Gnetopsida; order Gnetales; family Gnetaceae; genus Gnetum; species Gnetum montanum. The sequence goes on from MNCI01017377.1 coordinate 26,527, forward strand.
TAAATAGAAGACTTAAAAGAATACATGGCATTAGGAAACCTCCAATATGCTAATTTGGCCATGTTAATAGCAAGCAAGACTAGAAATGAACTAGAATAACAAGTAGGAGCCACTTATGCTTTATATGAGAAGGAGTTTTCAAATAGAAAAGATGCACTACAAAAACTTCAAGTAGCAAACTCAGAACTAGAAGTAGTTAAGGCTAGCTATCAAAGGCAGAAGGATGTAGTGGTAGATCTAGCTATAGAAGATTAATGGAGAATTATGAACTTAGAGAACGGCCTAGAGCTTTTGAAGAAGAGCGACAGAAATTTATGACATGGTACGTTAAAGCCAATCAGATGTTTCCACAACAACCATGTTCATGAAACATGTTGAATCCATCAAACATTGGTTCATCAGCATCGACAATCCATGATCCATGAATGGAAAATGAGAAGTTGTAGGTCCTCCTAAATAAGTACCAATTTAAAAAGCCTAACAACAAGGGAAAGAAACCTATGGAAGAGCCACCTCCACTTGAAACAACATAAGGTGACATTCAACCCTGTCAAATCTTATTTCTCATTCTTTGTTAAAATTTTCATGTCATGTATAGCATTCAACTAAAAATTCTTGTCAAGTACCTTCAGGAAACTTGCATAAGCATTGGTGCCATCTATACCATTAAAAGTATTCAACTCCACATATGGGAGTCTTGCACCCTTTTGGACTTCTCTAGGAAGTCTTTACTTATCTTCCTCATCAAGCTTGCTTGGAGAAGAAGTATTTAACATCATTATAATCCTTGGATTTCTCATCAAAGACATAGGATTTTCTCTGATTGAAATCCTTGGCTGATAGTTTCCTACACTCCCTGGATTGTTCCTCCTCTTCATCCACTCTATCTCCACTTGGTTGTAAAACTTCTTCATTTGAGTATCCATGCTCTTCACCTTTGCATGTCAGAATATGACTAGGATCAATATTTCTATTACCTATACATTGATTTCAGCTAATAAAGAAATCATCATCTAAAAGTTAGACTTCATGCTCTTCAAGTCTCAATTTAGGGCTTGCACTTGCTTCTTCTTGAGTGCCATCTAAGTTTGGCAAAATTCTCAACCAATGTCCAAGCAACAATCAACACAAAACTCCAAAGCTAAGCCTTGATAATAATAATTCTAGCATGTTTACTCCATTAATTAATAATTAATTAATCATCTTCAAACCACTAAATCCAAATATTATGCAAGACAAAACTTTTTTCTAGAAAAATGAAAAACTAGCTATCTTCAAGTATTTTATAAGAAGATTACAATATAATGAATCCTAAATCCAAGGATCTAACACACTCTCATACACTCATACTATTGTAAATCTTGAGGCTTTACAATCTCACAAGATTGACCTCAATGTAAGGCTCAATCTCCAAATTAGATCTCACACATAAATCATCAATCCAACCCAAGAGACAAAGATTTTTGGCCAAGATCACACAAAAAATTGGCTCTATATATGCATCCACACACATGAAATCCCTCTCACAACTCTCTTTTTACTTCTCTCAAGGTCTTGGGATGTCTCCTCCCTGGCATAAGCTTTGCACAAGCTCTCCTTGGTTTTCTCTTGCTTGCTCTTTTTCTCCTACTAGGCATGGATACAACACATGATTATAAAGATCAATAACCCTTGGAATCTAATGAGACATAGTTTTTTGGCTATGTTGATGAGGCCTCATTGACATAGCTAACAACATTGATGAGGCCTCGTCCACAAGGCCTCGTCGATGCATTTTGACCTACATCAACGATGCCTTGTCGATGTGGTGTCAATCCATTGCCTATAAATATGCACCTATCCATCACATTTATGGGGAGTCTAAATTTCAATCATAGTGAAGCTGTTTCATTTTTTCTATTTGAAAGTTATAAATTTTTTCCATGAGTGCCTGCAGCAGGAGTCATTAAGTGTACAAATCTTTATTCAAGCATTGTTGATGAGTGGCAAGGTACCCCTACACTCAACCATATGAATATGAGCATTCACACATGATCTAGTTGAATTCCACAGATGGACTAGTCGTGGTATCTAGATAGTTACTCATTGATCATAGTTCACTATCTTCCCACTTTGACTAGTATTTTCTTTTTCACGTATGGTTTAGTCTAGAGTGAGGTGTATGATGTGGTCCTAAACTAGTGCTACTTCTACAACAATGGAAAATAACTTTAATTAAGATAATAGGGAATGGGAGGAGAGAATATAAGCTAGCCTAAGTGCAACGAGCATCTATCCTTAATCATCTATACACATCTTGAAGCTCATGTAGTACTACTAGGATTACCAAGCACATGTCCTAGGTACGCTACTAGGATACCAAGTAGTCACACTTAAATGCTTGTGATTAAGTCATACTCATTCCACATTTAATAACAAGGATAGTAAAGAAGGGTAAAGGAATATTAACTAATAATGAAATAAATAAAAATAACAATTAAGCAATTAAAACTAATGGAATGTTGTGATGATGAAGTAATATTGATCTTTATTACCGGTCATTTGTGTGTCCAAGTACATCACACTAGAATAAAGGTTCCATACAGTTACAATCATCACATTGTGGGCATGCACTAGGGAAAGAGTTGAGAGGAACTAAAAAAAAAGAATCTACTTATACCACTAACTTTAACACTTACTTACTCTTGTGCACCCAAATGTGTATTTATAGGCTTACACAGGGATCACGATATCATGTATCTGATATCGTTAACTAGGTTGCGATATTGGGGGTTCAATATTGGGACTCATCAGATTTGATATCTTGTACCTGATAACAAGGGTCCGATAGCAAGTGTCCGATATTAGCACCTGGTTCTCTAGGGCCCGATATTAGCACTTGAAAAACCATGATTTATCATACCCCCACGACTGAATAACAACTGTTCCTTGAGTCAAAGAAAGTGAGGAAAAAGTTCAATTGATTACACAGTGGATAGGTATGGGATTATTGACAAATTAGAAATTTGTTCATGCTACAGTGTAGAGTTGAACACAACAAAATTGGGACATAGACACAACATTATGAAATTTATTAGAGCTCATGGGGTTCTCAGTGGTGGTGGCTACTCCATGGATGCTTTTCCTTTGTCTTGAGCTCCAGGCTTCTGAGATTGATACCATTGAAGAAGCACCTAACATTTCTCCTCTTCTATCTGAGGATTATGAACTATCCATGCTAATGTTCCAATGTTTGATGAAGTAGACACTTTTCATGGACATGATAGCTATGGGAATACTTGATTGTCCTTGACATGCCATGCCACTAATACTCATCGTTCCTCTTCATAGGCTTAGGCCCTAACATATCCACCTTTTGGTTGGCCAGATTATGCAATGATACGAGTTCCCTGATGAATGCTGAATGATTGTGCCCTAACATCTCCACCTTTTTCTCTACATGTTTTGCATGAGGTCCTTGGCCTCTACATGCCCCTAGGCATTTAGTTGCACCTTGATAAGGTCCTCCTTGTTATCCTCTTTTAGGGGCCATCTATAATCACACAAAGATCAAATGTTAGTAAGGTTATTGAAAGAAGTTCAATTATTTTATAACTTACTCATTACCTTCAATAAATGTTGAATTCTTTGCTTAATGTGATTTTGGAGTTGGAAATTTTTTCAAGGAAGTTTCCCTAAAAGTTTAATGTTGGACTTGATTTGTTTAGGTAACACATAAAAGGACATGCATTGGTTTTGAGAAATGTTTGATAAAATGATGACAAAGGAAAGAATATATTTGGAAAGTAAGTGCTCGAAGGATATAAAATGATGTGGTGGTGTGCAACAAGTACAAATTACAAAAGTCACACAAGTGGATCCTCCCCAAGACAGGTTCCAACCTATAATTCCCTTACATAACCACACCTTAAAATGTTCGTAGGCACTAGAAGGGTTAAATGTAATCCACACCAGTTTCACAAAACACACACATGTAGATACCACTATGATTACATATGAATTGAATGCTACACAAGACACAAGTCACAAATATATGAACAACAAGATGAGGCAAATTGTAGAAGGGATTGTAGAAATTGGGACATGAGGTAACTAACCCAAGGCATAATGAATCTTAAGTTTAGGACATGATTAATGTGTCATTAGCCTATTTCTCTAAAATCAAGACCAAGTCCATTCCTCTGATCACTGACATCGCATTGTTTCATCCCATGATGGACAACCATAAGAGTACCATAACAACAAGGTGTACAATCACATGACATTTCATTCAAGGGGAGAGTGATTTAGAATTGCTTTGTGGCATGTTTTTATTGATCATTTCTTTTTGTTTTTGTCTAGCTGCTTTGGTATCCTCTTCTCTTTCTTCTATTTTTTTTCTTTTCTTTTGATGCATAATCTAGAGAAGCTACCTACCTTTAGGCATTGGTGCATGTCTTTCCAATGGGACCTCCTAGAATAGCATTGGGTTTCTTTATTGAGTTCCTTCTATTACTCTTAATCCCATTTTTCATTAGAATTATAAGGATCTTAGTACAAATAGGCTACATGATAGCTCCTAGAGCTATCACCAAAAAGAATCCACATGTTCCCTTGATGTCACAACCTAGTCATTCCTTCTTTGTCCATCCTTCGTTACTCTAGGCATAATGAGCACAAAATTACTTTAAGTTTTAATGATGTCAAGAATATCATTGTACCCAGAGTAGGACCTCTTATTAATGGAATAGGTGAGTAGATGTTGTGGGCTTGCTATCCAAATAATTAGTTACCCAAGACTTGATAGCAGAGAATGACACCTCAACCAACAAGTCACATGAGTGCTTTATTCATACATGAGATTACTCATAAAAAGATAAAATAATAAATGAAAATATAAAAATGATATGGATTGATAGTATTTAGTAGAATGATAACAATGTGGTGAGAAAGAGGATGTTGACCTAGCTGGGGAAACAAGATGCTAAACTTGATAAGCACTTGGGTTTGGATAATATCAAGGGTGTGAAGAATTTGAGGGTGGCCTCCCCCACGATTGGGATTCTTGCCACTATAATTAAACACAATACTTTTGTATAAACTCTAGATGTAACATTCTTCCACAATGCTCATGTAAATGTGACAAAATTAGGCATTGACCCTTGGGGTGATCGTACAAGCACATGTTGTATTGATACGTATGATTAACAGTTGAGTTCTTATTCCCTTCAACCCTTTTTTCTGATTGTCTAAAGTTGTTCTATCCTACTTCTTAGTTCGTCATGGTTCTATCTCCAATAGCGTTGGCATATTCTCCACATTTTTCACATATCCATTCCATCATCTTATTGCTCTTTGCCTCAATTTCATCTAGTGATTGTAGTACTAGCAAAGATGGTTCCACTCCTTAAGGTAAGTTGATTTCTCCTCTTCATGATCATGGATCTTAACTAATTCGATATTTTTGTCCTATTAAGAGCTTTCAACATTCTCCCATTTAGTCATTTCTTCTTCTTCTTTTGTTACCTGCTTAATAAGCTCTTGGATTTGGTGGGTTTGTAGCTAATATAGTTAACCTCAGGCATACATCCCTAGGATCTCCCTTGTTTCATTGCAGAGCCTATCCATAATGTGATACATTAGCCTTTCCTTGGAGAATCCATGGCCTAGACAATTGTTTAATAGTGAATAGTATCTTTCTAAGGCCATGTCCAAGGGTTCATGTTGCCCTTTTTTCCATTCCTGGATTTGTCTCCACTCACATAGGTTTGATATCTTTCATTAAAGAGTTCTACCATTGTTGGCCAATGTCAAATTGATTTTGGTCTTAAGCACATGTACCATACTTTTGCTTGGCCAACGGGTGTCATAGGAAAGAGCTTAAGTTTTGTCATCCATTATCAATGTTGTTCCATGGATAGGCATCATAGAAGGCTTGTAAATGTTGTTGTGGATCTTAATCATAGCCTTCTAAAAACTTAGGAAAGCTATTTAAGTTAAGCCTAGGTAGACAACTTTCTTTGCAATGCCTATGGAATATGTGAACAACCTCTTTTATATGCATTAGGCTCTTAGTGGCTAGTAGGGATTCATCGTCACTAGGTAGGTTATGAATTTGTGAGTTGGAATGATGTTGTCTTTGTTTATGTACATAGGAGACCCCTGCATCAAATTGAGTACACTTCATCTTCATCATCATATAATTTGTTGGTTCTCTAATGAATTGCCTTACTAGTTGTTGCATTATCATAGTCTTGTGAGAGAGACATTTTTGTGAATCATGTGTGAATTAATTAGAATTAATTTGTTTCTAAGAGATATATCATTACAGTGAGCTTTAATGATGTAACTAATCTAAATAACTAGCATTGTCCCCATTAATGTTGCCAATGATGAGTGGTGAAGTATCCCTACACTCAACCATACGAATACGAGCGTTGATGCATGATCCGATCAAACTTAGTAGACAAACTAGTTGTGGTATCTAGATAGTTACTCATTGATTGTAGTTCATTCTCTTCCCACCTAGAGTAGTATTTTCTTTTTCACATATGATTTAGTCTAGAGTGAGGTGTATGATATGGTCCTAAACTAGTGCTACTCCTAGAGGCAATGAAAAATAAATTTAATTAAGCTAAGAGGAAATGGGAGGAGAGAATCTAAGCTAGCTTAACTGTGATGACCACCTGTCCTTAATCATCCATACACATCTTGGACATCATGTAGTATTTTTGGGATTACCAAGTGCATTTCCTAGGTACGCTACTAGGATACCAAGTAGTCACACTTAAATGCTAGTAATTAAGTCATACTCATTCCACATTTAATAATAGGGATAGTAAAGGATGGTAAAGGAATATTAATTAAGAAATCAATAAATAACAATAACAATTAAGCAATTAAAGCTAAGTGAATGTTGCGATGATAAAGTAATCTTGATCTTTATTTCTGGTCATGTGTGTGTCCAAGTACATCACACTCGAATAAAGGTTCCATACAATTATAATCATCACACTGTGGGCATGCACTAGGGAAAGAGTTCAGAGGAACTAAAAATGAACAAAAAAAGACTCTACTTCTAGCACTAACTTTAACATTTACTTACTCTTATGCACCCAAATGTGTATTTATAGGCTTACACAAGGATCACAATATCATGTATTCAATATCGTTAGCTAGGATGCAATATTGGGTACTTGATATCGTGGGTCCAATATCAGGACTCATCAGATCTGATATCTTGTACTTGATAACAAGTGTCCAATAAAAGAGGTGCAATATCAACACCTAGTTATCAAGGGTCTGTTATTAGCACCTTGCAAACCATGATTCATCAATTGTTGTACCTGAGCATGATAGTGTGTGTAGCAATAAAGATGACCTTTCTAATAAACCTTGTAACACTTTGGATAGATTAGCACTTGTATTTATGCATTCAATGTTTTTAATTATTTGCTAATAATTCTCAATTATTTCATAATTATTTCCTAACAAATGAATTAATGTGGTTATTAATCCATATTGATTAAATACATAAGTATGAATACTTCAAGAATAACACGTATTCACTTGGTAATTGCAACAATGTTATTACTTGGTACGACTAGTAGCGTAATGTTTGGTCACCTAATAGTGGATATGTGGGTTCAGAACGTGTACAGAAAGTGGGAATGGATACTTATGTTAGGATTAGCTTAATAATAGTTATCTAATTAATTCATATTAGTTAATAAAATTCCTTTACCTACATGTCAAGTACTAAAACATAAAACATAAAATAATAAAAATTAGATGCCTCAGGTACACTTAGCCATACCAACATGCATCATAAGTGTAATTGGAAGGACAACGATGGACCTTAAGGCTAGATTCACTTCCTAAAGGGCTAGTACAATAGAAATAACAAAGTTCGTGGAACTCAAATAAGTCGCACATGAATGCTTCATGATTCGTATGGTTGGGCATAGGGGTACCTCACTGCTCATCATTGGTGTCGTTGCCAGGGACTTTGTTTGTGGAACGTGTGCTATTTAGGTCTAAGTGGATACAATTAATATTGTTGTATGAACCTAAAGGTCCATATCATTCCCAATATACATAAATTATAAAAGAAGACCAACAACTTCATTTTGTTTTACAAAATCTCTTCTTCTTCTCATAAGTATGATGATACTAAATTACTAGTCCCACAAGAATGCAAGGTAGTATACACTCATCCAAATGAGTCTGTACTGAATTTCACCTTAATCCTACATTAGGATGAACAAATATCATGGCATGATATGGAGGGAAATGTTGTTTGGCCCCTTGATAGATCTATGCTAGGAATGCTAATTAAAATCCTTAATAAGTTGGGCATAGTAGATCTCCATAAAGAGTACATTGTGCATGGATATGACACTCAATAATATCATCCCACTGAAGCACAACATAAGAGAAAAAAACATCAAGAGAGACTCCATGAAGCCAAAAAGAGAAAACTTTACACTAACCCCTTGTTCCTACTAGATCAAGAAGACAACAAGGACCCTCCTTTGAAGGGTTCTCAACATGAAGATTCTCCACCCCCTGCTAATGATGATGAGGGTGTGAACTTGACCCTACAATCAACTATTCATAAATTTGGTTTAAGAAAGAGTGAGAACCAAGGTAGGAACTTTGGTGAACATTTTAATAATAAGGGATCTAATGATGGAGATTGTAAAAAGTGTAAGAGTGATGGTAGACACCGTAGTGGTAGTGGCAATCCAACTTCCTTTTCATCCTCTTCATCTAATTCCAAGCTTTCTGCTTCATCTAATGGTTATCATAGAAGCTACCATCAAAAAAACCATGATGAAGGTGATTAATGAAATCATAGTGACCATGAAGGCCACCAAAACTAAAGGGGTGGCCAAAACCATCATCAACATCATCGACGTAGCAATGATGATAAACCTTTACTAGCAACTCAAAGAATGCTTAAAATTATGAAGGTAGTAAGAATTCCAACTAGACATATGAAGGATATTCAAATCGAGCACCTAGATATGAACAATATCTCAAGATTTTAAGGGGGGATACAACTCTAATCTATAGACACATATGCAAGCTTTGCATGATGCTTGTGTCTTACAAAACATTAATAATGAGTGGAAAAAGCTCAATATTTTCCTAAGTATGCTCATTAAGAAATCTGAAAGTTGGTATTGGTCCTTAGAATCAGAATCTATCCAAAGATGGAGTACCATGTTAGAACTATTCAATAACAAATATCAAATATACTATAGAGTGTCTAATCCTATATGAAAAATCGAAGGCTAGAAATAAGGAACACATGAACCCTTGGATGCCACCATGGATGGATATTATTCACTCCTACATAGATTTCCGAGCCATGGTTACTCTCAAAGGGAAAAACTTCACAACATCATCGATGTGCTTAGGGTAGAAACAAGAAGAATCCTGAAGGTGTATGCCTAGGGGAGTTTGTCTAAAATGAGAGCTCATAAAGAACAAAGGCTAATTGAGCATGTATCCAAAGAAGAAGGTGAGCTACAAAAAAGGGAGAGTGTTGAAGAGTATAATAGCGATCCATCCATCAAAAAATAAGAGGTCTGATTTTACGAAAAGGAGGATTCACCACTTTATGAAGTGGTGAACAGAAAAGCCTTACTGATTCAAAATGTATTTTTGACATTTCAGCCAAGGTTGACAAGTTTTCGGACTCTTTGGATGAGAAGTTTCAAATTGCTTTAAAAATTGCTGAAGAATCCAAAGAGAAAAATAGTGATTGTAATCATAAACCACAAAAAGAAGCTAAACATGCCTACCAAAGAGGTAAGGGCAAAGCTACTGTAGTAGAGAAAGTTGTTGACTATAACTCTGATGATGAAACCAAATGTAACATCTATCAATATGAACATCTAAAGGGATATTGTCCTATGATGTCATACTTACAAGAGTCTAGTGTATATGCACTGAACCCCTGCCTAGCACATAGGCAAGCTCCAAGATGCTTGCCTTACCCTCAAGGTAGCACAAGATAGTTCCACCATCAACAACAAGCTTACTACCAAAGTGGAACTCCTTCACAACCTGATGAACAGTACCAACAATGGTACCAATTAAAATCATGGAGAATGCCATTGCCAAGGTAGAAATACCCTCATAGGCAACTAGATCCATATGGGTGCTATGTTTAGCAATCCATTTCCCCTAAAAGTTTAGCAAGTCATGCATCATTCCAGCATCACTATTACCCTCCAAAGTACCATTGAACACATTCACCATCTACTTGAGGGGAAAACCCATATCAATATCCTTATTATCCTCCACATCCCTCTACACCTACACCTTCACATTTAACTTAGGTACCTCCTACCCCATCCATGCAGGGTGAAATTCCTCCACAACCATAGCAACGAAATGTTACAAGGGTTGTACACTCATAACCAATTTTTCAACAAAGTGGTATGGATAATCAATCAAGGAAACAACCTTTCTTTCGGCCTAGTAGTCCTCTCCAATCATCACAATGTACTCTGGTTGATCACCCTGCCTCTCCAGTACCCTCATCCTCTAGATTTTAGGAAAAAACAACAATTTCTTCATTAGGTCAAATACTTCATGGAAATTAATGGACACCTTTACAAGGTGTGTGTCAATGGGCTAATCTATTGGTGTGTCCCTAATGAAGATCAATTATGAATTCTCCAGGATGCTCATGAAGGACATTGCGAAGGCCACTATGCAAGGAGATGCATAGCCATAAAAGTCCTAATGGCAAGGTACTATTGGCCCACAATCTTTAGGAATGCCCACCAATTTTTCAACTCTTGTGAATGTTTTCAATGTGACGAGGAAATGATCACTCATATAGAAGGTCCCCAATAGTAGATTCAACCACTAGAACCTTTCAACATATGGGGCATTGACTTCATGGGTCTCATCACACCCATTTCTAGTGAGAAAGCATATATTATAGTAGCAGTTAACTACTATATAAAATAGGCTAAAGTGGCAACCATTATAGACTACACATCATCCACTACTGTTAGATTTATCCAACAACATATCATCAATAGGATTTGGGTGTCACGTTCACTAATTTCTAATAATGGAACTCATTTCATAGGTGCCACATTTAGAAAATTAATGTAATTCTTGAAGGTAGAACATAAATTAAGAACACCTTAACACCTCCAAGATAATGGTCAAGTAGAGGTAACCAACTGGGAGATTACTAAAATATTAACTCAAACTATTAGCAAATATAGGAAGGATTGGAGTACAAAACTTAATGATGCTCTTTTGGCTTATTGATCAACTTGGATATTCTCCCTATGAGTTAGTGTATAGAAAATTTCCAATACTACAAATTTAATTTGAGCTCCATACACTCTCAATGGCCTGTGATCTAAACCTTGACCTAATTTTAGCACAAAAGGAAAGATTGATCAATCTAAATGTGCTACATAAGAATCACTTAGTAGCCCTATCTTTGAATGAGGTGAACAAAGCATTCAGCAAGAAATCACCTTTGTGCTACAATACCAAGATTATTGCCCCCTCATCTTCCTCCAATATGATAGATAAGGCCACAACACTCCCTAAAATCTCAAAATATTTTTATTTGAGAGTGGTTACTACGACCTCCATGGGACTTGGATTTGATCTTGTGGATGCTTAGTTTATTTTTGTAGAGAATAGCTGAGCCATTTCATTATCTAACTAGTTTATGATGCTTGCAACCTTGTTCAAATGTAGTATGATTAAATTGTAAACAGATGGCTTTCTACCACCTATGAAGCCTTTGTGTTGCTATAGCTATTGATCTTAAATATTTCTTAGTCATTTTGCAAGTACAAGCCTCTCTAGTGTAGTTTTAGGTGGTGGTGATGGTGGTTGCTCCTCTCTTTATGGCTTGGTTATCTTTTCTTTCATTTTTTATGCTATGAAGTAGTGGAATCTTGGTAGCCATGTCATTAGAATAGTGAGTTATTCCCCCCCTCTTATAAAGATTATGTATTAAACATGGAAAGGGGAGTTTCTTCTTATCCTTCTCACTTTTCTTAAAGCATTTTTTGATCTCTAGGAAAATGATTTGGGATAGGCTCACAAGGAATTTTCTAAGAGTAATGCATGAAGAAGGCTATTACATTACTAGGTCTCATTGTTGGGTTTAGTTAATATGCCACAATCTTAAAATATGCTCTCTTTACCTTTGTCAAGGCATCATAATCCTTACAGTTCACCCAATAGGATCTCTAGATTCATTTCCTTTTTGCTACTAGGTCTACCTATGTTTATATTTGAACTAATGTGGCCCCTATGTTGGTTAAACCAAGGACCTCTATAATAGGCTCAATTGAGTAAGAGATGGTAACATCCTTGATCTTCACTGATGAATCTCCTTATCAGTTCTTCTAGAGTAAGTAAGTCATCCCCATGTACCATTCCTTGATATTATAGAGAATGGAGCATAAGGGGGATCCTGTAGATAGGTTTAAACCTTCTCTGGTCCTGGATCTAAGAAGGATTCAAAGTTTAACTCCTAGATGATGAAAATTTAGACTTTCTTGGTCCTGATCTTTTCTAAATAGTCCTTTAGGAGGATGACCTCTAGGTTAGACCTTGGCCTAGGAGCCTCATCCTACCTAGATTGGTTCATTTCCATTGTGGGAATATTTTTAATAGATTCTAATTTAGGTTCTTCCTAAAAAAGTCTAGTTGCATGTGTCCCCTTGACTAGTTGCTCTTGGAGTTGTCGTTGCTGCTATTATTGATCCCTTCCTCAATATGGTCACTTTTCCCTATGCTGTGATGGATCACCTTCTTACAATCCTCATTTTGATACAATTTATGATCATTGATAAGTGGCAAGGTACCCCTAAACTCAATCATATAAATACAAGTGTCTAACACACAATCTGATCTAACTCCATAGATGAACTAGTTGTGGTATCTAGACAGTTATCCTTAGGACGCAATTCGCTATCTTCACACCTGGACTAGTGTTAACTTTGTCATGTATGGTTTAGTCCAAAGTGAGGTGTATGATATGTTTCTATACTAGTGCTACTTCTAAAGACAATGAGAAATGATAATATTAACTAAGCTAAGAGAGAAGGGTGAGAGAGAATCTAGACTACCCTAAGTGCGATGAGCATTTGTTCATCAATCATCCATACACATCTTGGACTTTGTGCACGACTACCACTGGGATTACCAAGTGTAGGTCCTAGGTATGCTACTGGGTTACCAAGTAGTCAAACTTAAATGCTCGTAATCAAGTGGTACTCATTTCACATTTAACAGGAGTTCAGGCTGAGAAGATATTAACTAAGAAAGCAATAAATAATAATTAATTAAATGATAAAGCTAAGTGAATGCTGCAATGATGAAGTAATCTCGATCTTTATTTTTGATCATGTGCATGTCCAAGTACGTCACACTCAAATAAGGATGTCATACAATTACAATTACCACACTATGGACATACACAGGGAGGAAAAGGGTTGAGAGAAAAATAAAAACTAAAATGAAAACTAGCTCTAAAACTGACTGACTTGCTATTGGAACTACCTACCTCTTATTTATAGATGAGGAGACAAGTCGCAATATTGCATACATGATATCGCAGCTAGGTTAAATGGTGACTCATCATACCCCCACAACTGAGTGAAAACTCATCCTTGAGTTATAATGAGAACAAGCTCCATTGATTACATAGTGGATAGGTATAGAATTATTGGACAATGAAATTGGGTTTACATCATAGTGTGGAATCAAGATAAAATTAAGACACAACACAAAGAATGTGCTATAGCTACAAAATTGGTGGAACTCATGTAGTTCCTAGTGGTGGTGGCTCCTCCATAGGTGCTTTTCCGTTATCTTAAGCTCTAGGTCTTGAGGCTTGATGGCATTGAAGTATGGTCCATGTTCCAATGTTTGATGGAGTTGGCAGTTCCCATGGGAAAGGTAGTTGTAGAAACATTTAATTGGCCTTGACATACCAAGCTACAAACACCCATCATTCCTCTTTGTAGGCTCTAGCTTTATCTTTGTATTCTTGAAAATCCACAAGCCATTAAGCCAAATCTCTTGCAACACCTTTTTGTCCTTAGTAGCTTACCTTCACCACCTCAAGTTTAGAATTTACAATCTCTAGTTTTTGCAATGTCTTCTTTCATTCTGCAAAATTCTATTTCATATTTGATGTAGGTGGTAGCTACCTATTGCTCGAGCTTTATTCTTAGGCACCCTATTGTTAACATGGCAAGGTTGGCATACCGCAAGTATGCCAACTCCATGTATTCTATAAGATCTTGGATCTGCAGGTCTCGGTTCTTAACTTCTTCTTGGTGGACAAATGCATATGTGTCCAATATGGCCTACTAGTTAGTGTGTTGAGCAATGATAGCATTGATGTGGGCCTTGGCCTTATGGATCTCCTTCTCAAGGATCTATTTGTACATCCCTACTTGGTCCCGAAAGTGCTCCTTTAGCTTTTCATGCCATTTAGCTTCATTTTTCCACATGCTTATTTTGATAGCTATCTTTTGATGGATTGTGCATACCTCCTCCATTGAGAGGGTTCAATTCTCCCTGGCTAAATGGCTTATGTCTTGGTTGACATGGATAAACTGTTCTTGCAACAAAGGGAAATTTTCTTCGAGAACATTCTTTGGCTTCTCCACAAAGGTCAATTGAAGGTTGTCGGCAACAAGCTACTTTTTTTCTTACTGTAAGGCTTTGAGTGCCTTGATATGTGCATGAGTTTGTGCCTGTGCTACAGACCCATCCTAAATAGCCTTCTATTTTTCTTCAACCATCTTTTTATTCTCCATTAGTATCTTGGTTAGTTTCTTAGTTTTGAAATTGTCCAGGTGGTCTACAGGAACAAATTGCAAAGGGTCCCATTGTGCTACTTGTAGGGCCATGAGCTTTTCTTGTAATTTTTGCACCTTTGCTTCAGCATGTTCGTTCCTCACTTCTGTTAAGAACAGATTTCCCTTAGTGGAAATGAGGTTTGATTGAATTATTGTAACATCTTAAGGAATGTAAAATAGGGACGTCATTAGTTGTCCTATTTGTAGTAATCGATCAACTGCATCCTCATCTTCCGCAAGAATCATTGAGGTTCCAACCAAATTTTTAGCATTCTGTGCTCCTGTAAGATCTACTAGTGACACAATAGGTACATTGAATGATTCTTTAATGTGGTTTTTGACCACTTTTACAGTTCCTGTGGCATCCTAGTGTTGCATGACCACCACAATGGCCCCTTCACCAGTTTCTAATTGCACTTGGAGAGATGCTACATTTCCTAAGATCTGTTGACCAGTGAACACTATAGCGGCACTATAGCAGTGTGAACACTATAGTAGCATGAATCACTGTAGCAACAAAAATGCTGTAGCAGCATGAGCATGTTGTTTTAGCACTTGATTTTGGTAACATTTGAATAGGTAACGTGATCAGCGTTTTGACTAAATATTAAACAAGTCAGGCCCTCCTTGTAGCACCAAAANTGCCTTGGCTAGTTTGCACATAAATCAACCAAGGACTTCCCCGAGCGTAAGCTACGACTAGCACTGGGGTTATCATTAACAGTGTAAATGTGATGCAAACAACGATACGAAATGTAAAGAAAGCATATTAAATCATAAATAAAGCATAAACAAAGTTATATTGTAAAAAAAGC
This sequence comes from Gnetum montanum, assembly GCA_015680685.1. Classification (NCBI taxonomy): domain Eukaryota; kingdom Viridiplantae; phylum Streptophyta; class Gnetopsida; order Gnetales; family Gnetaceae; genus Gnetum; species Gnetum montanum. Next base: position 42,197 of record MNCI01017377.1, read on the forward strand.
ATAAACTAAAGTAAATAATGTAAATGGGAGGAAATGAATTGTATTGTATTGTTTAATAAAAAGGTATGCACCAGTCAAAGTGTAGCTACACGTGTGGATGGTAGGTCAAGCACTAAGCCCCAGGATGATGTCTGAAGTGATGATGCGATGATGTGATGTGATGAAATTGAGAAATGCTTGGATGCCAATAGTTAGATGTGTCGAGCACCCAAGGATTGCAGGTTCTGCACTTTCTTACAATTGCCAATGTCTCCAATTTTTTTGCCTTCCCTGATTCATGCGAATTGAAAGGGTATTTATAGTATTGGGCCAAGCTCCAACATAGAATTTCCAGAATGGAATCAATAGCTAGGAGATGAAAGGGAAGCAGATCTAGTGACATGTATCCAATGGACAGTTGTATTCAGGTTGGATGCGTGCTAGCAAGAGTTGGATGCATGTTGGAAAACTACGTTCTTGACCAGGTGCATCGCATTTTACAATTTATGGGTTATTCAAGCCCATGAAAGTACACTTAATTGAGACCATGAGGGCATGACTATCCCACAAATAAAAATTTACAATGAAATGTACAAGGGAAATTTGATCTATCCTACTTGAAATTTCTTTGTCCCTAAGTTTTTCTGAAATTTTCTGGAATTTTCTGGAAGTTGCTGATGTTGAGAATTTTCTGCCATTTTTTGAAATTTTTTTTGGAATTTTTTGGAAGTCGATGAATAGTGTTCACATGATGAATAGTGTTTATGCAATGAATAGTGTTTACGTTGTGAATAGTGTTCACGCAATGAATAGTGTTTATGCTGTGAATAGTGATTTATGCATTCTTACGGTATGCAACGTAAGAAAATGTAGCCCCAGCATAATCAATTAAAAACACCTAATTTAAGGCCCGAATTTTGATTTTCTGGAGGCTGGAAGCTACTGGGGACCTTGGTGAAGGTCATGGGGGGTCCTTGTGCTTGATTTCAATCTGTTTTGACTTAGTTGTAGGGCTCCAAAAGTTGGTGATGCTGATCCTTTCCTTGTGCAGCATAAGCACAGCACAAGCACATTGTACTTAGCCAAAATTGCACTTTTTGACCTTGAAACTGATGATTCTTGACACCGAGACTTGCCGTCATGATTTGTGGGCCCTAGGGGGACCTTTCTTACACCATGGTGGGCTGCTTGAAGCCGTTTCAGAGGATCCAAAGTTGTCTGGAAGTGTTACTAAAATTTTTGTGGTGTTTCACTATTGACCATCATTGACTTTCATTGACTTTTTTCAAACTTTCAAAATACAAGGAATTTTTAAATGAAATTGGGGTCAAATGAAATCTTAGAAGACCTAGAATAGTATGAAAACATGAGAAGAGGGTGTTGAAGCTTATAAATTTGAAAAAATAGAGAAAAATTGATTTAGTGGATGAATGAAATGAAAGATTAAGGAGCACTAAGCAATATACTCAATGAAAGATGTGAAAGATAGGATTGTAGTGATGTCAAAGGTAGGGAACCTTAGCTAACCAAGCTAAGAGCTATGCAAGTGGATCCTCCCCATAGTAGGATCATTCCCTTTTTACCCTTTCATAACCTCAACTAAAGAGTTTATAGACCCCACAATCGATTAATAGTCATTGAAAGTTAAGGACCAACCTGAAAGAATCTACTTAAGAATCCAAACACATCAGACCAAGACATAGGGAATAACATAGAACTAGGTAGTGAGGTGAGTTATGGAAACATGGATGGATGATAGAGAAGGTGGGATGGAGTTCCAAATTAAGGTCATAAGAAGCTGCTTATGGAATTTATGTTTAAAATGATCCAAGAAGTTCCATCCTTAGTCCAAACCAAAACATCCACTTTGAGTGACTTCGGATCACCACTACAAGACTGATCCATCCACTTAAAACACAAGAATGCTTTCACAAAACAACCATCATTCCACAAAGAGAAGAAAATGAAAGAGAAGTAGAAAGTGTGAGAGAGGGCCTTAGTTAGAGGGGACCTTCAAGCATAGGTGCATGTCATTCAAGTCCCATGACCAGTGCTTATAGCATGTCTATTTGTCTAAGGGGTGTGCTTTGAATTCTCATTTTCTTTTTATTTTTTATTTTTTATTGAAATGGAAACCACAGCATGTGATGGCTTATTCATATTAAGGGGATGTGCTTTGAATTCCCATTGTTTTTTTTTCTGAACGGGAACCACACCATGCAATGATGTTATGTGACTTCCTATTAGTGGGTGGTATGAAATGGTAAGAAGTTCATGAAACACACTAGAGCACTCAAGCAAGTAGAAGAGTAAAAATAGTATTGAGTTCCCTTGAAGTCAAACCCTTTACAAACCTTTGGATCCTTCCTAACTTCGAAACTACAAAGGTCATCAATTAATTAAAAGTTTCTTTAATGGAAAGGGGCATCAAATTCCCAAAACAAGGAAAATCATAGAGTTCATTGGATGGGTGGATGTTATGGACTCATTGCCTATTCCATGAAAAATAAATCGTGTCAAATTCATCAAACATCAAAATTCAAAAATAGAAACCAGACATCGACAATCACAACATTAAGCACAAACCATCATTACTAAATAGCAACAACGACATTGTGTCCTATGATAATAAAACATTATTTATTAGCAAAAATGATAACATATCACACTTGAATAAAACAAAAAAAAATAAAATATATAAGAAAGTGTAAAATAGTCAAGAAAGTTCAAAAGTACTAAAGATGGTATAAAATTAGAAAAATTTGAAAAATCCAAAAACCTGAAAAATAAAAATGTAGAAAAAATAAGCTAATTTGATGGTTAGCATGGATGGCCATATTCCCCATGATTGAGTTGGAAGGGGGAGATTCAAAAAATAGAACATGGTTGTCCATCCATTCAAGTGGTAGTTACACTAGCCTATCTTGGTTCTAGGAAAGGCTTTACTTGTTGAATGTTGACTAACTACTTTTTACTTGAGCATTTAGGCTTGTAGATCAACATGGCCCTAGAGGGAAAGGTTTGATTAATTATATAAGGTCCCTCCCATAATGTTTGGAATTTTTTCTTTTGGGGTACATGTGTGGGGTTCTAGTAGAGAACCTTATCTCTTGGTTGAAGTTTTACTTTGTTGATTTTTAGGTCATCACATTGCTTGCTAAATGTCTTGTTTATCTCATTCATTAATAGGACCACTAATAAATTTTCATCTAACATGTTTAGGTTGATTAATCTTTCTTTCTGTGCTAGACTTAGATCAAGATTTAGTTCACAAGCTATTGATAATTTATAGAGCTCAGATTGAATTAAGAGAATTGGAAGTTTTCTATACACTAACTCATAGGAAGAATAGCAATAGGAAGTTTCTAAGTTGAATAATAAGCCTAGAGAGCATCAATAAGCTTTGTACTCCAATCCTTCCTATATTTTCTAATGGTTCATGTTAGTATTTTTGTGATCTCCTGGTTGGTTACCTCTGCTTGATCATTGGCATGGGGGTGGTAAGGTGATGCTAATTTATGTTCTACCCCCAAGCGTTACATTAACTTTATAAAGGTGGCACATATGAAATGAGTTCCATTATTAGAAATTAGTGAACATGGCATTTCAAACCTATTCATAATATGTTGTTATATAAATCTAGTAGCAGTGGACAATGTACAATCCATGATGGCTACTGCTTCTGCCCATTTTATGTAGTAGTCAACTGCTACTATAATATATGCCTTTCCATTAGACATGGGTGTGATGGGACCCATGAAATCGATGCCCCACATGTCAAAAGGCTCTACTAGTTGAATCCACTATTGAGGACCTTTCATGCAAGTAGTCATCCCCCCCATCTTATTGACAATATTCACAAGACTTGATGAACTTGTGGACATCCCTAAAGATTGTAGGCCAATAGTATCCTACCATTAAGATTTTTATGGTTATGCATCTCCCTAGATAGTGGCCTCTGCAAGGCCCTTTTTGATTATCTTGAAGAATTTGTAGTTGATCTTCGTCAAGGAGACACCAACGAATCAGGCCATCAGCACATACCTTATAAAGGTATCTATTAATTTCCATGAAATATTTGACTTGATGAAGAAAGTATTACTTCTTCCTAAAATCCAAGTTTTTTCCTACATTAAAAGATATGTGAGGATGCCATTATACCTTGTTGCTTTCATAAGTGTTGTTCACTTATTACTTATATAAAGAGGAGTTCATCTAGAAACTGATCAGAGAGCGAGCTCTTCTTCTCTTTATTATTCCATATTAAGTGAGAGAGGTGGTTAGTGATCACATTCTCAATCCCTTTTCGATCTACCATTGTGAAATCAAATTCCTACAAGATCACAAGCCACTGTATAACACAGGGGCTTACAGTCAACTTGTTCATGAGGAAGTAGATTTCACTATGGTCCGTATGCACAAATACTTTGTAACCAAGCACATAGTACCCAAACTTTTCCAAAGCATACACCACTATCATTAATTCTTTCTCTATGATGGTGTAATTTAACTATGCTCCCACAATGCTTCAACTCAGACAATGGGTGTAGTATGAATGTTTCTTATCATTCATCTACATTAGCACTACTCCCAAAGCATAGTTAGATGCATCCATCATGATCTGGAAAGGTCTAGACCAGTCTAGTGATCATAGGATTGGTGTTTCTATGAGTTTCTCTTTTAACTATTGGAATGCATGTTCACATTCCTTAGTCCAAATGAAGGATGCATCTTTCTTTGTAAGCTATGCCAACAACTTTGTGATCTTAGAGAAATTATTTATGAATCATTGGTAGTAGCCAGTGTGTCCAAGGAATGACCAGACATTTTTAATGGTCTCTAGTTAGCATGTTATTCCTTGGATGAATCTTATCTTTTCTAGGTCTACTTCAATCCCTTTCTATAAAATTCATTGTCCTAGTACAATGCCTTCTTGGACCATGACATGGCTCTTTTGCTAGTTGAGTTGTAGGTTTGTCTCTAAACATCTTTCTAGTACTTGCTCAAAGGTACCTCCATAGGTGGAAAATTCATCCATGAAGACTTCAACACCACTACTGATCCATTGTTGGAAGATACTAAGGACTAAGCATTGAAATGTTACAAGGACATTGCACAAACTGAATGACATCTTACAATATGAAAAAGTTTCCAAGGACTTGTGACTGTTGTCTTAGCTTGATTTGCAAGTGCAATTTGGATTTGGTTATAGCCACAATAAGCATCCAAGAAACTATACTAACAATTCCTAGACATGGTATCTAACACTTGATCTAAAAATTCCAAAGGAAAGTGGTCCTTAAATGTTGCCATATTCAACAACATGAAGTCGATGCAAACCCACCATTTTCCATTCTTCTTTAATACAATTACAAGTGGCCTAACCCAATCACTATCCACAATTGGATAGATGAACCACACCTTGAGGAGTCATTCTATTTCCTCCTTGATGATTTGCTTCAATTTGGGATTTAGCTACCTCTACAACTACCTTCTAGGCTTCATGGCCAAGTTGATAAAGATGTGATGTTGGCATATCCTTAGATCAATTTCTATTAGCTCTAGATATGACTAGGCAAAGGCTATTAACCACTTATTCACTACTTTCAACAACTTCTCTTTTTATTCAACAACAACTTTGGCATTAATCATGATAGTTTACCATTCTTTAAAAATGCATATTCCATTCTGACTGGTAAAGTTTTTAGCTCTAAGGACACCTGCTTGAAGTGATCAGGGATTTCGAACTCTCCTAATCAAGTATCATCATCTTCATCAAAGAGTTGGAAATGAACTTATTCAATTTTTTTCATGCCTTCAACATATGCACATGTTAGGCTCTTAATTGGCTCCATGCATATTGTGCTGCTATCTGAGTCAACGATTAGCCATTGGGTGGCCTTCTATATTTTGGTTGTTGTGTATAGAAAGCTTTGAATATTGATCTCTTGCACACATTGATTGCATGCCTTAATGTATGTGCTCTTGATTGACCAAATATTTTGCATGCAATTGCACCTGTTATCACTATATGCAATGCATGGAATATGCTTCTTCTCAATTGTTCCTATCTCATTTTCTTTGGATATTTCTAAAGATAGGTCCCTTATGCCCATTCTTGCATCGACAGTGCTTAACCAAGCTCTTCTCATAACGATAGAAAAGTCACTTTTGTAGTTGTCCATCTTGATCACTAGAAAATTAGTAGGATAAGACCACCCATAAACTATGGTCATAATATCCTCTACTAATCCTAGAGGGATAGTAATTGAATGATTTGCTAATTCTAGAAAAATGTTACTCTTCTTAAGAGCTGGTAGGTTCCAGGCCTTGTACATGTCATGGGAGATGAGGTTAACTCTTGAACCAGAGTCAAGAAGAGCCTTGCATGGCTCCTAATTGGTGATCTATGGATAAATGAGTGGAATTCTTAGGTCAGATATTTTTGTAGAAAGATTTCTAGTTTTAATCCAGTTAGAAACAACATGATTTAGCATCATAGTGAAAATCCTAGGTGGCACTTAGTTTGAAGGACACTTGAAGGTATTTCATGTAGAGGATGAGGGTGCTGGAGTTGCAAAATAATCAGCCAAACTAGATTATAAAGGTTAAAGAGGACTACTAGGTCAGAAGAAGGGTCTTTTCCTTAATCGATTATCTAGACCACTTGGCTAAAAAACTAGTTGTGAGTGTACAACCCTTGTAGCATTTTATTGTTGTAGCTATGGATGAATCTCACCTTGCATGGATGGAGCAAGAGGTAATTGGATTGAAGATAAAAGTGTATGTGCAGAGGGATGTGAAGGATGATATGGATATAGATATGGATTTTCCCTCAAGTAGATGGTAAATGTGTTCGGTGGTACTTTGGAGAATAATAGTGATGCTAAAATGATGCATGACTTGTAGAACTTCTAGGGGAGATGGTCTACTGAACATAGTACTCGTATGGATCTAGTTGCCTATAAGGGTACTACTACCTTGGTAGTGGCATTCTTCACGATTATGGTTGGTACTGCTATTGTTATTACTCATAAGATTGTCAAGGTGTTCCACTTGGATAGTAAGCTTGTTGTTGTTCATGGAACTGTCTTGGATTTCCTTGAGGAGAAGGCAATCATCTTGGAGCTTGCCTACATGCTAGGCAAGGATTCAATGCATACATTCCAGATTCTTATAAGTGTGACACCATACTGTAATGTCCCTTTGGATGGTTATATTAACAGATGTCACACTCAGTTTCATCATCAGAATTAAAATCCATAACTTCTTCTACTACAACAACTTTGTCCTTACCTCTTTGGTAGGCATGTTCAACTTCTTTGGGCCTCATGTGATTATGATCACTATTTTGCTCTTTGGATTCTTCAGGAATCTTCAAAGTGGTTTGAAATTTTTCATCCAAAGAGTCGTATAACTTATCAACATTTGCTAAAAAATCAAAAAAAATTAAATGGGTAAGGTTTTTCTATTTACCACTTCATCAAGTGGTGATTCCTCCTCATCACAAAATTGGACCTCTCATTTTCTGATGGAAGGATCCCTATTATACTCTTTAGCACTTTTCCTTTTTTATGTCTCACCTTCTTCTTTTGCTACCTACTTGATTAGAATTTGGTTCTGATGAGCTCTTAGTTTAAACAATCTTCCTTGGGCCTACACCCCAAGGGTTCTTCTTATTTCTCCTTTGAGCCCATCTATTATGTGGAAAAGTTGTTTCCTCTAAGAATAACCATGGCTAGGGCATTGGTGTAGGAGTGAATAGTATCAGCCCATGGTGGCATCCAAGGGCTCATGTGCCCCTTGTTTCCTACCTTGTATTTTCCTTGTCAAATTAGATAGTCTAGAGTACATATGATATTTATCATTGAATAGTTCTAGCATGGTACTCCATCTATGAATAGATTCCAGTTCCATAGACCAGTACCAACTTTCAACTTCCTTGATGAATGTCCTAGGAAATAGTTTGAACTTTTTTCATTCATCTATGTTCTGTAAGGCACAGATATCATGAAAATTTTGTAAATGTGTTTACGGATCAAAGTTGTATCCTACCTCAAATATTGGAATATTGTTCATGTCTAGGTGTTTGATCTGACTATCCTTCATATGCCTGGCTGGGATTTTAACTACCTCTATAATGTTGAGCATACTTCAAGTCACGAATAGAGGTTCATCATCATCACTATGTTGATGATGCCAATGATGGATTCGGCCACTTCTTTAGTTTTGATGGCCTTCACAATCATTGTTATCTTGCTAGTCACCTCCATCATGATTGTTTCAATGGTAGCTTCTAAGAGAATTCTCAAATGAAGAAGAATTTTTGCAATGAAATGAAGAGGAAGGTGGACTACCACTGTGGTATCCACCACCACTCTTACACTTATTGTAATCACCATCCTTAGATCCCTTACTATTATGGTGCTTGCCTGAGTCCCTATCTTGGCTATTACTTTTTATTGAACCCAATTAATGAATAGTGGATCACAGGTTTAGGTTCACACCCTCATTACCAATATCAAGGAGTGGAGAATCTTTATGTTAAGAACCTTCAGTAGGAGGATCCTCAATTTCATTTTGATTTAGTAAGAACAAGGGATTGGTGTAATGTTTTCCTTTTGTAGCTTCATGGAGTTTCTCCTGATGTTGATCTTGTTTGTGTTGTGTTTCAGTGGGATAATAGTTTTGAGTGTCATATCCATCCATAGTGTATTCTTCATGAATATCTACTATGCCTATTTTCTTAAGGATTTGGAATAGCATCCCAGGCATAGATCAATTAGGGGTCAACACGATGTTGCCCTCCATATCACACAATCACAGTTGTTCATCCTAATGTACAATAAAGGTGAAGTTTGGTACAAACTCATCTAGATAAGTGTACACCACCTTTCACTCTTGTGGGACTGGTGGTTTGGTATCTTTGTGCTTGCAAGAAGAAGAAGACATTTTGCAAAACAAAATAAAATTATCAATGTACTTTTATAATTCTATGTATAGTGGGAATGACATTGATCTTGAGGTTCGTACAACAATATTAATGGTATTTACTTAAACCTAAATAACACACATTCCACAAACAAAGTCCTTGACAATGACACCAATGATGAGTGGCAACGTAACCCTATGCCCAACCATATGAATCATAAAGCATTCACATGTGATTTGGCTGAATTCCATGGACTTTACCATTTCCAATGCACTAGTCCTTTAAGAAGTGAATCTAGACTTATGGTCAATCATTTTCTTCCCAATTACACTTGTGATGTTCATTGTTATGGTTAAGTTTAACTAAAGAATCTAATTTTTATCATTTTTTGTTTTATATTTTGGTGCTCAAAATGTAGATACAAGGAATTGGATTAACAAAACTAAATTAACTAATTAACTAGCATTTAACTAATCCTAACATAAGCATCCAATACCACTTTCCAAACATGTCCCAAACCCACATATCCATTGCTAGGCAACCAAGCACTACACTACTAGGCATACTAAACAATAACACTGCTAAGATTATCAAGTGAATACTGTTATGCTCGAAGGGGTTGTACTTATGTTTGTAATCTATTTGGATTAATTACTTCATTAATTTAATAACTGGAAAATATTTAATAACTAAAGAAATATATTTAATAAATAATTAAGAACATTAAATGCATAAATAAAATAGCTAATCTATCCAAAGTACTACAAGGTTTACCAAAAAATTCATCTTCATTGCTAGACACACTATCATGCTTAGGTAACACAATGCTCAAATAAAGATCCATACACTCAATGACTCCTGCTACAAGCACTCAAAGAAAAAATTCTAACTTTCAAATGGAAAAAACTGCAAGAGCTTCAATGCAACTACAATCTCTACTTACCATAAATGTGGCTGCAAGTGCATATTTATAGCCAAAAATCAAAAGGATCAACACTGCATTGATGGGGCCTCATCAATGCATGGTAAGATGTGTTGATGGGGCCTTATCAACACATGGTAAGATGCATTGATGGGGCCTCATCAACGAGGCCTAGTCAATGAGGTCACATCAATGAGGCCTCATCAATGCAACCAACTAAACATGACTCATCACATATGAATAAAACTAGTAGACCTACTAGCTGATCAACACTAGTGTAAGGCCAATCTAGTGCATCCCCCTTCCTCACCAAAATAGTATCTCCTAATCCTACATAAAAGCCAACAATTATTACCACTCCAACATAAAACTTAAAATATGAGCCTATCACTGTGGAGAAATAGAAAATTCCATGCATTACTAATAATGATGAAAGGTGTAGTTGCAAGCTGAAAGTTTAAACTGTTAATGTGATCCCTATACTAACCCACAATAAACTTGAGAAACAAGTGGGTGTGCAAAAATATGTCTACACAATACCCAATAAACCAAAAGACACCCAATGGCTAGAAAATGAGGATACTAAACTATGAAAATATGCATGGAAACATCCACACCACTTATTAGTTCTTATCATAAGAAAATGAATCAAANGGCTAGGTTTTCACATTTTAAATGTACAGTAAAAATGGCAAAAAAATCAGGAGAAGTGCAGAAATGTCATGGTGAAAATATAGCAAGGTTGGAAATAAGGTTGAATGGTAGATGCAAAATGTTATTTACGAGGAACATTATTAGGCAAACTTAACTCTGTAATTTGAGCATGTGAAATGTGAACCTAAAGTTATTGCAACGTTGGAAATTTTAATGTATATTCAGAGGACACTTGGGAATAATTAATGTTAGATTGTTCCTCAGCGTTACTGGACTGAGAAGAGAGTCAGTGCAAAAATTTCTACCAGTAGGAAATTCTAAAACTTGTGTGCTGTGCCAAAGTAAAAATTCAGTTTTAGAAAGGATTTTCAGTCTTGGACTGAACTTGTTCTAACTCTTGGACAAGGTAACAAACCCTATCGCAGATACAACTTAAAAAGAAACCATTTGGAGGAACATATGCAACCATTGGATTTTACACACATTAATGTTACCTATAAGGCTCAAATTTTTTGGTGACTTTTTTTTTTCTGCTTTAAGTTTTTGGCAACTTCTTTTTCCTACCTTATAATTGTATTTTTTTTCTGACTAATTTTTTGGTAACTTCCTTTATCTGCCTCAAGATATTCTTATTCTTTTAAATACAGGTTGCGTAAGGCTTTCCAAGAACTTAAAAGAAATCAAATGGAGGATTTTAAAATGCTAAATTACAGTGGAGTATGAAGAAATGGATATAGACATAGAGATAGAAATTGAGTATGCGCAGATGGAGATAGAGTGGGAGATTGATTGGATGGACATAGATGTACAGGTTGAGGAAGCTGCCATGGATATTGATGTATAAAAAGAGATGGCAAATCCAGGCCTATGATGCGGTCATGAGGATTGAGCAAAGCAGTGTATGCAGCAGCAAACTTGGCAGGATTTCCAGAGTATGGCTGCACAGTCAGGCCCCTGCACAGTCAAGCCCCAGCTCATAGTATCAAGATTAAATATCATTTGTGTTTTCATTTTGGTTATAAATATCCTTGTTTCCTTTTGTTACATGAATTTTTAATTTTTAATTTTTATGGTCTGAAAAAAGAAATTGTATTAATTGTAAATTTTAATATGGAGACAAAGTAACACCTTGTGTATATTGTTTCCCTCTTTGAACTTGCATAATGCTATCCTTAGACAGTTAATTGTTTGAGTCAATCTATATTTTAAGGAATTTAAGTTGTGCCTCATGAGGCATTTTTTAAAACTTTCATTCATACATTCAGTTTTGTACTCTCAAATCCAGGTTTGTTCATGTTCATCCAGATTAAATTTATGAATTCCAACGCAGAAATGCAGTGAACACAACTTGATCATGGTGAGTCTGTCTGGGTTTGGATAGACATGGCAAGTTGCGAATTTTCTGTCACAATGGTGGCCAGATTTCTGAATGATAGTATGTATCCATGAAAAATGCCGGCAAGCAACAAACAAATGCATAGAATAAGAATCCAATATATGTTTTGGCTGTTCCCATCTGGTATCATACGCAGAAGATTCCTAACAAAATTCTGATAAAACAGTAGAAAAAATACTAATGCAATCAGCGCAGAATCAGATGCGTAGAAACACTTAGTTTGCTGGGTAGCATGATTATCTTCTCCCAAGATCTGATACATTTTTTGTTGTTGCTTGCAATGTGAATCGAATTCAATTTTGCATCTCAAGCAAATCTCAGAGTTCCCTTGCCGTTGATGCTGTATAAATCTAGTACTGTTGGTCGGTTTTTACTTAGGAATCTCATTTTTATTTCTTGAGTCACAGGATCCCCTTCTTATAAGCACATGATATTCTGTCTTGAAAATGTTTTATGTATCGAATACGAAGAGTTTGGTGTTTTAGGTTAACGTCTATGGAAACTTGATTCAATAAAAATATGAAATCAACAAAGATGCAATTCCTGGAAGGCTGATGTCTTGTACATCTCTCTTAGTTTTTGCCTTTCTGGTGCATGCCTAATGGCTTTAGGAAAGTCATCATCGATTGCTTCAAACTATTGATAAAATGGTAAAATGAAAAAACAAAAAGAAAAGAAAATTGACAATGTGAAGTGAGTAGATTTTGCTCAGTATGGTAGGCAAACTAATGTAAATTGATTTCATTTCAAATTACAATAATTAAGTATATCTCAAAAATTTTCTCAAAAATACACCCATAATTTATTATAATTGGACAAAACGTTTTATTTTTTTATGCTTTGTTTTTGGCATTTTCTAGAAAAATAGAATAATTCAAGTTAGCTTTTATTTCTCCTTGGCTAGATATCAAATTTGAAAAAGATGGAGAAAAAAATTTTATAAGTGAAGGGAGAAGAAGCTTTCAATGAAAACATCATTTTTTGTAAATATATTGCCCAAGCAACTCAAGTATGCTATGTCTCATGTTAGGCTCCTAGTAATGATGCATTCTATTTGTGAAATTGTTTAAAATTTCTTTTGAAAGAGTAGCCATTCTAGAAAGGACTTTTGTTATGTTGTCTTTGTTATAAGCAATGTATTGCTTTATGTATTAAGGGGATAGTTAAGTTCTTAACTAGTATAGAGCCTTGGAAGCTTCTGTCTTGTAAGTGCATTTACTTGGCTATAGGTAGTGATTAGCAAAAGGATTCTCATTTTTTAAATTCGGTTCTTTTTATTAAAGTAAAACTATTTCAAGTTCTATTGCCATATAACACATTTGAAAGATTGGAGTTTTATTAGTTATATTTGAAACTTTAATAATTTCAAAGACCCTACATCAAATCTTTATAAATCATCTCTTTGATGGCTTTTCATTAATTATGAAATGTAGGCTACTAAGCATTTGCATTTGTCAAACTTGACAAATAGAAAAATACCATTTTAACAAAAGAAAATTGTAAATCCTAGCTCCTCAAAGAAAATCATACAATATGTTTTCCTTTAGTAACATCATCCAAATTGTCCCTTGTATTCTAAAAATATTAAATTTTATAACTAGAAAAATTACAGACAAATAGATTTGATCTTTTTGTTTTTTTTTTTTAAAAAAAAAAAAACACATAACATCTATGTAGTAGACAATGTAAGCTTAAAATTACTTCTTTTTCATATCTTCATCTGTATAATTGATGGATTACTTAGTCTAGGTGTTAGATCTTTGTGGAATTAAAGTCTTTAAAAAGTTCGCTTTTTGGATTTTTTTTTTCATAGTTTAGATGGGCCTTTAGTTATCTATAGAATGCCATGCCTAGCTATGATTTTCAACAATGTCTAAACTACCAACATTATGTTACCATTCAATACTTTTTATTTGTTGTAAACCTATCCTTACATTAAAATTTCCACAAATAAATACTGAGCCTTAGCTAAAAATTCTACAATATCTCTACTTAAGAAGTAAAAAGGATGATCATAAGAGAGCTCTATAGAATTATACAACGTAGCATCTATAGGGTAAATAAATAGTATATGGAAAGGAAAGCACATAATATTTTTAGCCAAATATATTGTTTATGATAATTAATTTTTTATAAAAGCACACAATCTTCAATAGATTTCCTCACTAATACTAATGCGACTAGAAGCCTTGCCTCTTTACCCTACTTTTGTGTTTCTTGTAAGAATTTAAATAAATTCAAGAACTACAAAACCAACATCTTTGTAGGTTTTAACAAAACCAGAAAACTCAAAGCTATCAAAGAAACTATTGAATGAAACAACTTTATTTGCAGTTTCACAATCTATATTAGGAAATTCACACATTAAGGTTATATTTGTTTTTTGAACAATTTTTGAGTTACTGCTTATTTTTAATTACTGCTATGTTGCTAGCATTTAGGTTTGATAAAGAACCCTTTTCATCTACTACCTTAATATTTTTCTATTTGTTCAGCCATTTCTACAAGTTTGATGAGTGGCAAGGTACCTCTACACCCAACCATATGAATCATTAAGGCGTTACGTGCGATCCAATTGAATTCCATGGACCTATAGTTATCTCCCATACTAGTTCCTCTAGAAAGTGAAATAGTGTTGAGAACGTTGGTTGTCTTCCCAACTACACTTGTGAGGCTCAAAGGTATCGTTGAAGTGTAATTAAGGTATCTGAATTTTTATCATTTATGTTTTATCGATGTAATCACCTACAATAAGAATAAAGGGTAGGTTAGATTGAAACTAATGTATATCACACAGCTAGCCTAACACAAGTAATTGCCTCACTTTCTTAAACACATATAGCATTGATGGGCTACCAAATGTTAAGCGTTGCTAGGTTACCAAGTACTATTTGAATGCTTGATGTGGTCGTGCTCATATTCATTAATTGTTGGAAATATATTGCTTAATGAAATGCATTAAAATAAATAGAAATAAAGTAAAATGAAATAAAGAAAATATTAAGCTATTCTCAGTGCTGCAAGGATTGCCAAAATAGTTCGTTTTATTCCCACCACACTGCTATGCTTAGGTACATCCGTGTTCGAACAAAGAACTATACACACTTTAGACTCCTTCTATAGGCATCCAGAAAATATGTTTAACTCTAAGGAAAATAAACTACAAGAGCTTCACTAATCTAACTAAGAATGATCAATTTGTTTAAAAAAAAATGGGATCCTAGGCACAGTATTTATAGATTTTGGGAATATACCGTAACGTTGAATATTCAACGTCATGTACCCAATGTTGTGGTCAAGACAAACAATGATTCATCATACCCCCACAGACAATGATTCATCATACGCCCACGACTAAATGTAGGCCAAAAATAACCAATGGAATCAAAGCCTCAATGGATGGACATGCATGCTTAGTTTTCCAAATCTTCTCCTTCTAAGTTAGTCATGGGAGAGATGCCCATCTGTGCTGAAATTATATACGTGGCTCCTCAATTTTTAACTTTTTTGTTTTAAACTATTTTTCATACATTTTTTGTTTTTTGAAAAGACATGTTACCCATGCTTGTAGGAAACCCTCTAACTAATATCCCTTTCACTTCTTGCTTCTCCTTTCTTCCTTCTTTGGAATGGTGAGTAGTCCATGGGGATGTTCCTATACCTTGGATGGTGGAATGATCTTAAGTACCAATGCAAAATCACTAAAAGTGGATGGTCTTGATTTGACTAAGGATGGAAGTTACCAAGTCATATTAATCATATCTGCCATAAGGAACTTCATGTAACCTAGATGAGGGACTCCATTACATAATCTCTCCCTCTCACTCCACCTATTCTTTCCATGTACCACCTCACTGCCTCTTATCATGATTGTATCCATGGGTTAATTTTACTATGGTCTTAATTCTTTGAGGGTTTCTTTGGTGATTTGGTTTTTAATAATCCACATCCATTAATCACCTTTGGGATTCATGGATTCTTAGTTTGAGGGCATGCAAGGAAATTTAAGGCATGAGCCCACTATGGGGAGGACCCACTTGCTTACTTCCTGGTTGGGATGGTTAAATTCCTTATCCCCTAGCCATTTTTTCTTTTAAAACCTATATTTTCCACCTCAGTGCATCCATTTTTTGTAATACTTGACAATAAAACTTTTTCTAAATCTTCTTTCCATATGTATTACTATCCCTTTTGAACCATTCTTTCTTATTCTAGGCTTTCTGGCTTCCTCTGGGCTCCATTTTCATGTCAAATCTCATTTTGTTACTTAGTATTTTAATTCGAAAAAATTTCATTTTTTGCTGCATCGATGTAGCTAGATGTGTGAACACAGCCCCATCAACATAACCAGATGCATTAACACATCCCCATTGATGCATCACAAAAATCCTATAAATAATGATGGGAGTTTGCAATTTTCATGGCATAGAGGCTTTTTGAGCCCATAACTTCCTAATCATTTGTCAAAATCCACTTGTTCTTTGATCTTATAGCTATCGAAGGTGAGCTTTATGTTGTGGGGGCCTTAAATTTATGGTTTTGGTAGAAAAATGGCAAGAGTTTGACTAGGGTCTAGATCTAGATGGAGAAACAAGGGAGAGACACCTCTTATTTATAGAACTGGTGGTGGGCTGTGATATCGTGTATGAGATATCACAGGGAACAATGTGATATTGAAGCCCATGCAATATTGCTTCCCATCATACCCCCATGACTGAATAAAAAATCATCCTCGAGTTTCTCAAAAAATATTGGGAAGGTATGGGATTATTGACTTGAATGGAACTAATGGTGAATGCGATGACATGTGAATGGATCATCATTACAGAACATGAAAAAACTAGTGTTCACGACAACAAGAGTGAACACTTTATACATTTGACATTAGACCTTATTTGGTAGCTGAGAGAGAAGAGAGAAGAGAGAAGAAGTCTACTGCTGCCAACGCCAAGATTGCACCTTTCGTTGTCCATCCATAAGCGCGCCAACAATCTTGTTCCTTGCATAATTTCTTTAGCACCAATCCATTCCAAGTGTTCCCTCCAAGTCTAATCCATGGTTGTATGATTACCATATGCATACACAACATAGTCTTATATTAGCAAGGGTAAACAAATCACAATGCAATTGATACCTTACTTCGGTGAAAGGTCTATTGGCTGAGTTGTGGTATGGATGATTGCGAATTCTGGAGATATAATATCGGTGACTATTGAAGATGCAGGGGCTAGGAGAAAATTGAAAAAATTGGGTCATGACCCCCATGACTAAGAGCAAACCTCCAGTAGCAATAGAATGGAAAAAGAAAAGGAATAAAGAAGATGGAGAAGAAGACAAAACTATAACGTCGATGAAATGGATGTCAAGATGGAAATGAACAAAATAAATGGTGACTGCAGAAATGTTTAAAGAAACTAAAATAATGGATGCACCAAATAGGAATGTTAGTGGGTCCTCCTGAAAGCAGGCACCAACTAGGAATGTTAGTTAGTTCCATGCATGTTAGTGAGTTTCTTTCCTTATTAGCTATGAACCACTGGGTGTTTTCTTGTTGCGTGGTTGCTACATACAGGCACCTTTGTATCTATGTTTTTTGCGCACACTAGTTGCATACAAGAAATGTTGAGCACTCCTGTACATCATCACCCTCTGTATCACTATATGTGATGCATGAAACTTTCTTCTTCTCAAACTTTTTATAAATTTTTTCTTTAGATATTTGCAAGGAAAGATCACGGATTTGTAGGCATGCATTTATGGTACTTAGCCATGCCCTCCGCATTATGATTGGAAAATCCACTTTATTATTGTTGACTTCTATCACTAAGAAATTAGCTGGGTATGACCAACCATGCACAATGGTAACAATGTCCTTTAGAAGTCGCAAAGGGACAGTGATGGACTGGTTAGCTTGCTCTAATTAAATATTTCTTTTCTTGAGTGGAGGCAGGTCCTAGGATTTATACATTTCCTGCATATTAAGTTGACTCTGGAACCTGAGTCAAGAAGAGCCTTATGTGGTTCATTCCTAGTGACTTGGAGGTAGATTAAGGGACTTCTAGGGTTAGAGAGTTTTCTAGGAAGGTGACCCATCTTTATCCAGTTAGTGATGATATGTATTAACATAATTGTGTGCACTGAGCTCTGTTTTTGGTTTGAAGGGAGCTCCAAAGCCTTACTTGATAGAGGAGTAGTCATTAACTCAACCACTTATGATTGTCAGAGGTGGTTTGGACTATAGGTTCCAAAGAAAGTTCTTCTCTTTATAAGGTTGTTAAAACTAATAGTGGGTTGAAGGTTTATAGCTCTTGTAGCATTACGTTGCTACAGTAGAGTGGGGAGTTCCCCTTGCATTGTTGAAGCGACTGATAGTGGAACTATCGACATAAGAGATACAAAAGGATTTGAAGGATGATATGCATGTGGAGCGTCTCTTCTAGGAGAGGGAGTCTTAAAATACTCCCGAACATGGTAGGACCATTGTGGATTCATGTGATTAATAGATTCATTTGGAGAAACTAGCTACTACATGTAATAGCCATATGGATTTGGTTTCCGATAAGAGTATTGTTGCCTAGGCGGTGGCATCCCCCATGACTATGGGTATTGCCACTGCTAGTGCTACTTGATAGGTTGTGGTGGAGTTCCACTTGGATAGTAAGTTAACAATTGGTAAAACTATCCTAAGTTACCTTGGGGATAAGGTAACCTTTAGGGTGCCTACTATTTGTTAAATCTTGAGTTGAGTGCATACACCCCAGACTCTTGTAGATGTGAGATTATTGGGAAACATCCCTTAGGATGGTCATATTGGTGGATCTCACATCCACCCTCATTGTCTGTATCAGAGTCTACAACCTCATTGAAAATAGTCATTTTTCGCTTACCCTTGTTATATGCATGGTCTAAATATCTTCTCTTTTTCTTATCATGGTCACTACTTCGCTCCTTAGACTCCTCTACAATTTTTAAAATGGTTTCGAATCTACTATCTATGGAGTCCCACATTTGATCTACCTTAGTTGACACTTTGGTTGTTAACTTTTGAAGTGGCAAGTTTTTTCTATTTGCCAACT
Source organism: Gnetum montanum (assembly GCA_015680685.1). NCBI lineage: Eukaryota > Viridiplantae > Streptophyta > Gnetopsida > Gnetales > Gnetaceae > Gnetum > Gnetum montanum. Next base: position 61,156 of record MNCI01017377.1, read on the forward strand.
CTTCGAGTGGTAACTCATCCTCTTCCTCATAGAATCTTACTCCCCTCTTTCGGAGGGAAGGATTGCGGTTATAGTCTTTTGAGCTTTCTCTTTTCCATAGCTCTCCTTCTTCCTTAGCTACTTGCTCCAAAAATCTATGAACTTCATGGGAGCTAAGTTTAGATAATCTCCCTTGGGCATATGTCCCAAGGGTTCTCCTAGTTTCATGTCTTAGCCCATCTACGAGATGGTGTATTTGATCCAGTTGTGCGTAACCATGGCCTAGGCAACAATGTAGCAATGCATAATATCAACCCATGGTAGCATCCAAGGGTTCGTTATTTCCCTGCTTTTATCCTTGGATCTGCTTATGCAAGTTGAACACTCTGGAGTACATTTGGTATTTATCGCTAAACAATTCTAGCATTGTACTCCATCGTCTAATGTATTTCAGTTCTAAGGAATGATAAAAACTTTCTTCTTCTTTTATGAGTGTCCTAGCAAAAAAATTTAACTTCTACCACTCCTACACTCAACCATAAGAATACGAGAATTACACGTGGAATCGGGTCAAACACTATACACTAAGTGCCTACATGCCTTATGGAAGAGCTAAGGTTAATTAATTGTTGTCCTCCTAAGCTTACTTGTATTTGTCATGGTTGTATGGTTAAGTAAGCTTGAGGCATGTGATTTTTATATCTTTTATGTTTTATCGCTTATGCTAAAAGAGGAAAGGCATGAAGAGACTAGGTAACTAACTTTAACTAATTAAGCCTTAATCATCCTAACATCAGTATCTGTTCTCACTTGTCATTTCACACCCTGAACCAATGCAATGCTATTGGGATTACCTAACGCTATTTGTTACTGTGATTACCAAGCGTAACCCACATGCTCGAAACGATCGTACTGAATGCACTTAACTATGATATTTTATGGTTGAGAGAGATTAAGTCCTTAAGAAAGCATTTAAACAATTAACAATAATTCAAGTCCTATTTAACTTAGTCCATGGACTGCAAGGTTTATCTAAAACTTTGTCTTTATTTTTGTACAAAATTGTGTGCTTAGGTATAGAATTGCTCAAATAAAGATTCGTTCACTTTGGGACTCCTACTATGGGCACATGGAAATTATTCTAACTTTAAAATGGAAAAGAACCAAACATTAGTATCAAAATCATAAGTTAAAGGTAAAAACCAAATATTAGCAATCAATAGAAAATAGTTCATACCATCATTAAGAGCACTTATTCGGTGATAAACTTAAAAAAATTGATAAGACACACACATACACACACAAATTAAAGAAAAGGTATAAACGATGTTGTAAAACAAAAACAAGAAAAGTTAAAGATATTTGTAAAACAAAAATATGTAAAATAAAAGGATAAAAAGAAACTGAAGGCTCAAATGATCAGCATAGGTGGCCATCTCCCTCATGACTGAATTGAAAGGGAGAGATCTGAAATAATGAGTGTTTGTTTAAATTTTTTAGAAGTGTCCAACTTCTCCCAAGTTATGATTTCAGGTTAAGGGTTGAAAGGTGGCGACACTCATACCCCAATGTATCTATGCTTTCAATGTGGTTGCCCATTGTTTCCCCAGTTAGTTCCATGCATGTTAGTGAGTTTCTTTTCTTATTAGCTATCAACCACTAGGTGTTTTCTTGTTGCGTGGTTGCTACATATAGGCACATTTGTATCTAAGTTTGCTGGGCACACCGATTGCATACAAGAAATGTTGAGCACTCCCGTACATCATCACCCTCTGTATCACTATATGTGATGCATGAAACTTTCTTCTTCTTGAACTTTTTATAAATGTTTTCCTTAGATATTTCCAAGGAAAGATTGCAGATTTGTAGGCATGCATTTATGGTACCTAGCCATGCCCTCCACATTATAATTGGAAAATCCCCTTCATTATTTTTGACTTCTATCACTAGGAAATCAGCTGAGTATGACCAACCATGCATAGTGGTAACAATGTCCTCCACAAGTTCCAAAGGGATAGTGATGGACTGGTTAGCCAACTCTAATTGAATATTGCTTTTCTTGAGTGGAGGCAAGTTCTAGGCGTTATACATTTCTTGCCATATTAAGTTGACTCTGGAAGCTGAGTCAACAAGAGCCTTATGTGGTCCATTCCCAGTGACTTGGAGGTAGATTAAGGAACTTCTAGGGTCAAAGAGTTTTCTAGGAAGGTGGCCCACCTTTATCCAGTTAGTGATGATATGTATTAACATAATCGTGTGCGTTGAGCTCTGTTGTTGGTTTGAAGGGAGCTCCGAAGCCTTACTTGATGGAGGAGTAGTCATAGACTCAACCACTTATGGTTGTGAGAGGTGGTTTGGACTATTGGTTCTAAAGAAAGATCTTCTCTTTATACGGTTGTTAAAACTAACAGTGGGTTGAAGGTTGATAGCTCTTGTAGTGTTACGTTGCTGCAGTTAAGTGGGGAGTTCCCATTGCATTGTTGGAGTGAGTGGTAGTGGAACTATCGATGTAAGAGATGTAGAAGGATTCAGAGGATGATATGCATGTGGAGTGTCTCTTCCAAGAGAGGGAGTCTTAAAATCCTGCTGAACTTGGTGGTACCATTCTGGATTCATGTGATTAACATAGTCATTTGGAGAAGCTAGCTACTGCATGTAATAACCATATGGATCTGGTTGCCGGTAAGGGCATTGTTGCCTAAGCGGTGGCATCCCCCATGACTGTGGGTATTGACACTACTGGTGCTACTTGATAGGTTGTGGTGGAGTTCCACTTGGATAGTATCTTAATAGTTGGTAAAACTATTGTAAGTTACCTTGGGGAAAAGGTAACCTTTGGGGTACCTACCATTTGTTAAATCTTGAATTGAGTGCATACACCCCAGACTCTTGTAGATGTGAGATTATTGGGCAACATCCCTTAGGATGGTCATATTGGTAGATCTCACATCCATCCTCATTGTCTATATAAAAGTCCACAACCCCATTGGAAATAGTCATTTTTTCCTTACCCTTGTTACGTGCATGGTCTAAATATCTCCTCTTTTTATTATCATGGTCACTACTTCACTCCTTAGACTCCTCTACGATTTTTAAAAAAGTTTCAAATCTACTATCTAAGGAGTCCCACATCTAATCTACCTTAGTTGACACTTTGGTTTTTAACTTTTTTAGTGGAAAGTTTTTTCTATTCGCCAACTCTTCAAGTGGTGACTCATCCTCTTCCTCACAGAATCTTGCTCCCCTATTTCGGATGGAAGGATCACGGTTATAGTCTTTCGAGCTTTCTCCTTTCCGTAGCTCTCCTTCTTCCTTAGCTACTTGCTCCAGCAATCTATGAACTTCATGGGAACTAGGTTTAGATAATCTCCCTTGGGCATATGTCCCAAGGGTTCTTCTAGTTTCATGTCTTAGCCCATCTACAAGATGGCGTAGCTGATCGAGTTGTGCATAACCATGGCCTAGGCAACAATGTAGCAATGCGTAATATCAACCCATGGTAGCATCCAAGGGTTCATGATTTCCCTGCTTTCATCCTTGGATCTGCTTATGCAAGTTGGACACTCTGGTGTACGTTTGGTATTTATCGTTAAACAGTTCTAGCATTTTACTCCATCGTCTAATGTATTTCAGTTCTAAGGACTGATAGAAACTTTCTTCTTCTTTTATGAGTATGCTAGGGAATAAATTTAACTTATACCACTCCTTTTCAATGTTTTGCAAGGCACAGGCATCGTGAAATTCCTATAAGTGGTTCTGCGGATCAACATTGTATCCCCCCTCGAATCATTGGATATTATTGATGTCTAGTCTCTTGATATGGCTCTCTTTCTGGTGTCTTGTAGGTATTCTCACAGCCTCTGTAATGTCTAACATACTCCGAGTTGCTAGTAGGGGTTCTTTGTTATCATTTTCTTCATGGTGTCTATGATGCCTACGTGGTTCCCTACTTTCCCTTCTATGCCTTGACTCTCTCGAATGCCCTCTTTCTCACTCTCGACTAGCTCGTTGAGGGTTCTTATCTTGCTTACCCTTATCCTCATGGTTGTGCTCTTAGTGACTACATCCTGATGTGGTAGGAGAGCATGAATGATGCAATGAAGGGGAAGAAGAATGGGAACCATTGCCATGACGATGTTTCTTACCTTCTCTTTAGTGGTTATGGCCCCGATTGTGATGATGATCAGACTGCCCATCCTTGTCATGTGTTTGTGCTTCCTCATTGAACACTTGGTGTTCATGGGTATCAAAACTAGGATTGTGAATTATGGAGTGAAGGTTCTAATGCCCTACCTCCTCACTATCGTTAGGAGGAGGAACATCATTTTGTGGGGAACCTATTGAGTTAGGTTCACCATTGTTAATTTCTCTTATGATGGGCGAAGCATTATGGGGGCCTTTGCCCTTCAACGATATGTGCTGACTCTCCTGGCACAAGTCCTATTCACCTTGCACATCTATGGGACAGTAGTCGCTCATGTTGTAATCACATGAAACATACTCAATGTATAATTGAGACATGCCAATTGTGCAAGGGCACGAAGGAGCGTGTTGAGGGTAGCTCTGTCTAGAGGCAACACTATATTACCCTCAAAGTATCTCCATTGTAGTTGTTCTTCTTGATGGAAGACAAAGGTAAAGTTGAGTATATATTCGTCATGATGAATATATACCACATTGAATTGTTGAGGAACTAGGAGTTCTTGGTTATGTATGTTGTGTTGCCGACTGTCTCTTGTGTGATCCCTAGGTGGTGAAGTGCTTTTATGAGAAGAAGAAGACATTGTTATCTTGTCGGTGTTCTATTGACCATTGTTTAAATTTTCTTTTGATTAAACCGAAGGGTTCATCTAAGCTTCCCAACGATGTGAATGATTTCCTATGTTCTACTTAGCACACAAACAACTTCGTCCTCGGCAACGGTGCCAATGATGAGTAGCGAGGTACTCCTACACTCAAACATAAGAATACGAGCATTACAAGTGCAATCAGGTCGAACACTATAGACTAAGTTCCTACATGCCTTCTAGAACACCTAAGGTTAATCAATCATTATCCTCCTAAGCTTACTTCTATTTTTCATGGTTGTATGGTTAAGTAAGCTTGAGGCATGTGATTTTTATATCTTTTATGTTTTATCGCTTATGCTAAGAGAGGAAAGGGGTGAAGAGACTAAGTAACTAACTTTAACTAATTAAGCCTTAATCATCCTAACATCAGTATCCATTCCCACTTTTCATTTCACACCCTGAACCAATGCAATGCTATTGGGATTACCTAACGCTATTCATTACTGGGATTACTAAGCGTAACCCACGTGCTCGAAGCGATCGTACTGAATGCACTTAACTATGATATTTGAGGGTTGAGAGAGATTAAGTCCTTAATAAAGCATTTAAAAAATTAACAATAATTCAAGTCCTATTTAACTTAGTCCATCAACTACAATGTTTATCTAGAACTTTGTCTTTATTTCCATACACAATTGTCTGCTCAAGTATAGAATTGCTCAAATAAAGATCCGTTCACTTTGGGACTCCTACTGTGGGCACATGGAAATTATTCTAACTTTAAAATGAAAAAAATGCAAGAGTTTGGCTACAGTCTAGATCTAGATGGAGAAACAAGGGAGTGCTCCCTCTTATTTATAAAACTAGTAGTGGGCTGTGATATCGCATATGTGAGATCGCGTATGCCATATCATGTACGCGATGTTGCAGCCCATCCGATATAGCATTCCATCAACAACATAAAGAAACCTTTCATTTGCTTTTTAGGCATTTTTTTCTCTAATGCATTCTACTAAAATAGCAATTCATTCTTGCCTAAACTGTTGTTGTTATTTTTTTATTCATATCTATCTCATGTCTATTTATGGGGTTGTATCTCTATTTGCTTTTTCTTTTTGTTTGATTTTCATTTTTGTTGTTGTTGTTTCATTTACAACATCTGCTACTACATTTTCATGAAATTGGTGGACCATAGTAGTGGTAAAATGCACAATGTTGGTGAAATGGTTGTAGCATTAGGAAGCCCTAAGAAGGATCTAAGGAGTAGTAGAGGCCTCTTTTGGGCTCTTCCTTCTAATAACCAGATCTTCCTTCTTGCGACTAGTGTTCCTCCTCCTCCTATTCATGCTTCAATGTTCCTAGATTTTTATCTACATCTTAAACAACAATAGTAGTAGCAGCAACAACCTCAATCTTACATAAACTCTCACAACCTTCTCTTTCCCTAGTAGCTTCCATGGCTACAAATAACAAGAATAGTCCGAGCAGCCTAGGATTTGTGCGGCATTACCAACTCCACCACTACTTCTACCATGAGAGGCATCATAGAGACTAACAACAGTAACTGTTGCACATCAAGAAGCACTATATTCATGAAGGAAGTAAAACACAGAACCTCCACAGTAGGCCAGCTTAAGAAAGCCAACATCATCAAGGGTCAATGGATAGATGAAGAGGACAGGTATATAACATTTTGTAGAAAACAAGTACCTTATTAGTTCTAGGTTTTGTAGATTTTTAGATTGTGGGTTTTGAGATTTCACATTATTGGAAGAATTGCATTTAGCATCTTTCAAAGGATAGGTGCCCAGTTCCAAACTTACATAGAAGGATAAATGATATCGCATGGTTTGTATGGTTGTTGCAATGTGTGGATAGGGTATTGTTGAGATTGGTGCAGAAATATGGAGTTAAAAAATAGTTACCCATTGCTCAAATGCTTTCGAACTAGGTGGGAAAATAGTGTAGAGAAAGATGGCACAATCATCCATGATTAGAAATTAAGGATTTTAGTTACATTCTGCTTTATTTCTTTCTTGCAAGACAAAGAATTTACTTTGCTATTCATCACTTGATCTGGATCATGGATCATTGATATTTATTGATTCATGGAGACGGATATATGATAGATGAGAAGGATAGAATATTTGTATAGGCCCACATGGATCTCAGCAATAGGTGCACTAAGATTGCTAAGAAACTACTAGGTAGAACCAAAAATGCAATCAGGAACCATTGGCATACTACTAAGCAAAGACACAAGGCTAGTAGAAGGTCAAGAAGAAACCTAGATGTCTCCTCCTCCTGAAAGATCCACAGAAGTTCAATCCTTTAGGACTATATTAGAAGTGTCTTTGATCACAACAACTAGAACCTCCAAAAACAACATCCCGATTGATCTTCATCATTTTTTTCTCTTCCCTCTTTTACAGACGACCTTCAAAATGCTACATTTTAGTAGCATTAGTCTAACATTGAAGTGGAAGAAAAATTACCTAATATTGATCCTACAACCTTTATGCGCACAAATGATAAAATATATTTGAATTTAAATAAAATGATGTTTGCGTGCCCAACCCCTCAAAGTTCTCTAGCCTTCAACAACTTTGAGTTTGATAACGATGTAACTAGCATCTTGCTCACAATTGAATAGTTAACTATGAATAATTTGTAAATCCAGTGGTGTTTTGATTTCATAATGATCTAGCCAATAGCTTGTATGTCAAGTGATTGATATTTAAATTTTATAAAAATCTTTGTAACATAGAGGACTATGGTATCGTGAAAGTTGCATGTAGTAGGACTTGGAGCAGCAAAACAAAATCAATGATGATGTGTTAGAAATTATAATATTTGATTTTTCATGTTGTGTATAGAATTATTCATGTGATTCATTCTAAAACTCTACATTTCTTGAATGTGTTTGAATGAAATGTGAAATTTATCTTTTAGAAAGTGGCAAATTTTTCTTTTGGAGGAGCATGGGGAGCAATTGCAAATCCGTGATTTGAATTTTGTCATCTTAAGCATTTCATGTTAAAAGGATTATCATTGTTGAAATTGTGTTTTATATAGGGTTATAGAAATGGTGCTAAATGTTTAAATGTATGGTAAATAGGTCTTTTATTAATCAAAATTGATCATCAAACTTTACTTTACAGGGTAAAAATATTCCATCCTTAGATACAAGGAAAAAGATTACAAGTAACCTTAAACCAATCATGATCTTCCAGTGTTTAATGTTGTAATTGAACTTGAATAGAAAAACTAAATTAAGAATTAGCCCTGATTCAAATGAACATAGATTTTTATTAGAAAGAAAGAGAAATTTTGAGTTTCCATGGGTTAGAAAAGGCAAATTGTACTAATGGATTGTTGCTAGAGAAATAGAGCATTATTAAGTTTTCTTACGTTAAAGAGCAACAAGAGTATTTTTTTGTTTTTAGAGGTCAAAGACTAAGAAGAGCATAACAAGAGAATTTTTGAGTTTCCATGAGTAATAAGACAAACCATTGTACAAACTATTGTTGAAAAGCACTAGCATTTTTGAATTTTAATAGGTTATAAAATGATAGGGATCAAGTTGTATTTCATGTTTGATAATAGTAGTAATGTATTGGATTGTATTTTATATGAACTAAAATTTTTAATCTGGTCATAATTAATTATTATGAGTGCAATCTCTTTATATTGAAGAAATACCAAAACATTTTTTTAACCAAAACCAAAGATTTATAGGAGCTAGGAACTCTAAGAAAACATGAAAGAATGTCTCATCCTAAGCAGTGTGGACATAATTGGCTAAGGTGCACTTAGAGAAACTGATCTCATTATTGTATGGAGACTTTGAAACATGAAACACCAAACAAAACAAGCTAGACATTAATGAATTCCAAATTGGATCTCAAGTTTGGACTAGGAAGACTATGAAAGATTTCTATTCCATTTAGGGCTAAGAGTGTGGGTAGTAGTAACCTTTTGCACCATGACACAATAGATTTGGTAATTAGAATAATTTCTAAAACTATGCTTTCATAAACACTTCATATTATAAAGCATGTTGCTATCTAAAGAACCAAAGTAATTGTTTGTAATGAATTCAAGCCACCTTGATAAGAAAAAGAGACATTGAATTGTTGACCAAGAAAGAGGAGCCTTTACAAGAGCTCACATAGGTTTAATTAGTTAATAACAAACCTATATTAAGTAAGAATAGTTTAAGAATTAACCTAACAAAAAGCCATTAATTTTGAACCACCAAAGCAAAGCTTTATTTAACTATTTATCTTAACGGTGAGGACTAATTACTAGTCAGTAGAGCCAATTACTAGGCAGTTGGACTTTGTCAACATAAATAAATAGTTATTGTAATGATCTTGACCAAGAGATAACTTTTTCATGGAATTATTATTTTTGATAACCTACATTGGTTTTGATTTTTTTATTCATTATGAGAATAGATTTTAAGTGAAATAATTTGAGATTTTATTAATTAAAAAAATATAAAAGATTCTCTTGGCTAAATAATAGATATATATTATAAATATAGTGCCAAGCTGATTAGATATATAAATGATTTCCTGTTAGATTGCAATCATCATTTTTAAATTTTGATTTATATATAATTTTATTTTGACATTTCTTTTTTTTGTGTAATCTGCATGTTCTTATCATGTCACATATCTATTTGCCACTTATCGCTTATGATTTTCACAATTTGATTACACTTGAAGATCTATTTTCATTAGGTATGATTATATTTCTCTATGATTTTTTTAATTACAAGAATCTCCAAATTTCATTTTGGGGTTTTGGAAGTTTTTCATAACATTGAGATTTCTTGTTATATGAGGTATAGCTTTCTCAAGCACAAATCAACAACCAAAAACTCCAACTAACAAAATAGTAGTAATTACAAGCCAAGAAAACAGTGCAAATTACATCAAGGAACTTAATCAAATACATATTCATAATAATTATTGAATTTACATAGGAAATGATATTCATCAAATTTTACTTACTAATGACTTATTATACTTCATTAATGATTTTATAATAAAGCAACGTATTTAGAATGCATACTTCAAATCTGACTTGAAAGTTGTAATAGCACATTATAGGTTTGCTTCAAGAATAGCGCTTACAAGCTGCATAAATTTCTTTCAAAAATGAAGAGAAAATAAATTCTGACTAGGTAAATATGAATTTAATATTTATCCCCCTAAAATAGGGACCATATCGTACTTTATTAATTTTAGAATATATATTAACATACAACTATATTTTATTTCTGAGACTTTAACAAAAGAATTTATTAGTATGGAACCACAGTACAGCACGGTCAGAGCCGTTGATCACTGCCCATCTCTGCAACAAGCAAGTACCGTCAGCCATGCTGAAATGGTAGCCAACATCATTGTTGTAATAGCGCCATTGATGTTGTAGAAAGAAGAATCGGCTTTAGAACTTTCCTTGTTTATCGAACTTTCCTTGTTTACGTAGGAGGCATATTTAGTTATACCTTCCACAATTGTAACAGAGGCTTGCTTCTTCAACTGGCTTATACAATATAGCAACATTTTTGATTTGTATTAGTTTTGGATGGTTAGTTCAGCTTGCTATTACAATATAGAAGTATTTCTGATTTTGAATTAGACCTTTTACTTAGTTTTCGGTTCACTTTCTTTTCTGTCCTTCCGTGGTAGTCAGAGGAGAGGAGGAAAGTACACATGATTTCAAGCATCAATTTCGACCTTTCATTTTCTTCAAACCTGAATAGATCTTTACGAACGTTGTGGGTAACCTATACAACATGCCTCCGGAAGTTTTGTGCAAGCGTTATGTCCCTGAGACTGATGTGAAGACAACCGCCATCATTCTTTTTGGGCAGAAACACAGCTGGGGATTCTGGATGCTTTTTTGTGAGGCCACAATGATTTGGAGTCTCACACATGGTTGGCAATATCTGAGGGCACCCAAGACTAAATAAAGAAGGAAAACATGATTACCATGGACATTACTATGAGAAATTTAATTCAAAAATGACGCAGCCCATGCGCCAGATTTAGCCAAGATTCCTTTGGTTTGCAAATATATGCTTAAGGTTGCTATGGACTGCCCTCTTCACAATTGCAAACATGCGCTGTAGTTCTGTCTATGTTGGCCTTCACCAGATCCTATTCTGAACTTCCATAACTGTGTTCTCTTAAGGTACATTACTAATTATTCTCACTTTCTTAGCTCTACATCTGAATCACAAAGTGCCGTTTTTAAGTGTTAACGAGATTGTCCGTGGGGATCCTCAGCATTCTAGATTTACTATGCCTGATTAGATGCTCTGTTTGGATGTGCGATGTAGGATTTAGATCTGTGGATGCAAAAAAGGATACCAAAGAAGAGGAAGCAGAACATGAGCGTGCAGGCCATAGGCATGGCCACGAACATGCACGCATCAGCTTGCAAAATATCGGGTACCAGAAAGTGTGGAAAAGTTGTGGATTCGGGAGCATGCGTGCTACTATGGATTTGGAGCATGTAGAGAATTCGCCAAGAAAATGTCGAAGTGTTTTGGTCGATGAAGGTGAGGAAATATTGGACAGGCCTATGGCTCCAGCCAAAGTTGCAGTTCTCAACCTGGATTGGGAGTTTCCAAGCCATGGGTTTGTTAAGGTTTTGAGGTCATGTTGGCCATGTTGGCAATTCAGCTTTCGGCGCAAAAAAAGTTGCCACCAGAAGAACAGCTATTTCCAAGACATGCACGTCATCATGGAATCTACTCGTGTCACCTATTTCTCAAAGCTTGCCAGATCGAAAGCCTTGCCTCTCAGAGACGGTGATTTTGTTATGTAAACGAGGAATCATTATCTCGCCGCCATTTTGTAAGCATGGACTAGTTGTTTGGTTGCAATTTTATTGTGTAACCAGACAATTTAGTATTTCTTGCTTACCGTACTTAGGAGAAGTCTCCTATTTTTTTAAAATGAAATTCTCTTGTACATAGCGAAAATTTCTTTTTTCAATTTCACTTCTCTTTTATCGCCCCCTTGTTCAAACCGCTTCATTTTTGAACATTCTTTTACGTTTCTGTTATGCTTATTTGGGGACAATTAAAGAGCGATTTGATCGAATCAGTGGAGTTTTTCTCTATCTCTTTTATGGAGGGATTCTACGAATGGAATGAGTTGTGTCAATAGATTTTAGTAATCTACATCATATTTCTTTCCAAAAAAAAAAATGTATGCCATTTTAGAGAGTTTTGTTTTGTGTTTTGTTTAAAGTTTTTCTTTATCGAGTAAATTTTCTAATACCTTACATTTTTCAAATTATGCGATCCTTGTTTAATGGATTATTGGTTTTTAACCTAAGGCTATAATTTGATATTTGATAGTTAGGATATAATACCTCACAAGCATTAAAGGGAAAGTTGCATTAAAAGGCTTGATGTGAATAACATCCCTAAATTTATGGGAGGTTATAACTCTGATCCATAACATCACTTACAAGCCTTCCATGATGCTTGTGCCTTGTAGAACATCGAGAGTAAGTGACAAAAGCTTAAGCTCTTTCCTAGAATACTAGTTGATGAAGCTAAAAGTTGGTATGAATTGTTGGAACTAGATTTAATCCATCGATGGTCCACAATGCTAGAACTCTTCAATGAGAAATACCAAACCTATCAAGAGTGTTGAACTTGAGAAAAAAAATCCAAGGATGGAGGTAAGAAAACCATGAATCCTTGGATGTGGCCTTGGATAGATACTATTTACTAGTACATAGATGTCCAGGTCAAGATTTCTCTTAAAAGAAGTGGCTCTTCCACATCATAAATGGAATTCGTAACCAAATGAGAGAGACCCAATTTTTTGTTCTTTTATACTTTTCAATTTCTTAATTCTTTAACATTTTTCTATTATTTGATGATATTTTTATTTTTTTCATCTTTTTCCATTTTTACTATCTTTTTTAACTTTTTCATACTCTATTTTCATTTTTCTTTGTAAATATTTTTGATTACTAATAAAACATGCAAAGAATAAGGTAAGATGTAGTCCAATAAGGAGAAGATTTCTCTATATTATCAATCATAAGGGACTGGTTATCTATACAATGAGACCACACCATCCATCCATCCATTCTATTAGTAAGAGGTTCTTACCATTGCCATAATGATATTCTTTAAATCATAAAACTAAGAATAAACCTATGATCATTATGCTTGGATAGAAAAGTGAAGAACCAAGGGGGAATGAAAAGGTGTGGCATTAAGGTAATTTGTGGATTCTTTTGGACTACTATTGTGAGTTCTATCCTATTGTTAAGATGGTATTACATGCTTGTAGATATAACAAAAAATGGGAGTAAGAGTTCAATAAGTTCTACCTTAAATGGTTGACATACAATAAAAATAAAAAAGCACATAATAACTTTTTGGGGATCCCACACAAAAGACATGCTATCCATGCTTGAAGGTAGACAACTTCTCATAAATAATAATAATAATAAAGTGCCATGAAAAAAACTCCTCTCTTTGACAATACACCAAGTGATAATGGTTCTTGCAACATTGATAGTCTTACAATTATATTTCCAAGAGATGAAATGATGTGATGTTATCGAAATATCAACAATGAATAAGAAGTTTCAACTAGATATTATTACAAGGATCTAATATTAAGGTGCAATGGATACCTAATGGAAAACTAAGTGAAGTATTGGTACATAGGAAATGAATCTTCGACTTATACTTATTCATGGTTAAGTCCACATTATCTCTAATAATATTCTAAAGCAAGGTAAATTACGGTCACCTTTTTTTGCAATCCAAAAAAATATTTGTTAGTTTTTCCCTTGAAGGCCTCTTGTGTGATATCATTTAAATTGATATTTTTACCCAAGGTTACTTAAGAAAAGGATATTGCTTACTAACTAGTTTAACAAAGAGAATTATGGTTGATGCGTGCAGCAAGGTAAAAATGAATTTGTATTTAACATAGAAACCAAGTAGAAAAAGGAGCATTTAAATTGTTATTCACATTTTAAATAAATTTTTTGTATAGAAATTAGAGAGCAAAAAAGGATAATTTCAAAATGGTTTTTAACTCCTCAATTCTTACCAACTACTTCATGTTTGAATTTTTTCCTTATCAAGAATCGCTCATAGTTTGTGAAATCTACAACTAGTTTTAGAATCTATAATTAATTAAAATTCATAATAATTTAATATGTTATTTGTTGATAATTCTCAACCATTGCTCTAAATTCTATTTTTGAATTTCCACTAAAATTAAATTTTATCATTGAAAAAATAAAGAAAGAATAACAACCAAAGTTCTACTGTATCTATTTATTTCCTAATTTTGCTTATTCCTATCCCATTTTTATTACATTTAGTTGGGATGTACCTAATCAAATTTATAAAACTTCTATCCTATTTTCATATCAAATCTAATGTTTCAATATATGGGTGTGCTAACCACTTACTTCTCTTGTTATTGCCATAAATATTCTTTATTTATCGGTTAGTACATCAACTTATTTTCCCTCAAATATTGATCAAGCTAGCTTGAATTTTTGTCCAAATCCATATTACATAAATTACCATGTATTTTAAAGCTTTTCTATTTCAATTTTTTTCATTCATGCATTAACCTTTTTTTTTAATTTACTAAATTTATTTTGAGTTAATGTCACAACTATTTCTTCATTACTGAGTTCACCTCCTTGTGCTGGTTTGAATTATATTTTACCCATGTGGCACAAACTACCATGTGTTTAAATTTTATTTTGCATTAATAATTTTTTCCATTAGGGAATTCTATTGTACATAATTCTATCATGTTGTATCCCACAAATTCAACTATGATATCTATAACTCTATGAATTTGTGTATAGCATATTGACTTACAATTTTTGCAACTTTGTTTAGCTTGAAGATTTAATTTCTATTTTGAATGAGAGGTGAATTACCAACCCCCTCCAAGGGAGTCCTCTTCAAGCATGGTAAAATAATTTAATAATTTTATTATCTTAGCGATGAGGACTAATTACTGGTCAATAGAGCCAATTACTAGCCAATTGGACTTTGTCAAATAAATAGTTATTGTAATGATGTTGAGTAAGAGATAACTTTTTCATGGAATTATCATTTTGGATAATGTACATTGGTTTTGATTTTTTTATTCAATATGAGAATAAGTTTTAAGTGAAATAACTTGAGATTTTATTAATTAAAAAAATATAAAAGATTCTCTTGGCTAAATAATAGATATATATTATAAATACAGTGCTAAACTAGTTAGATATATAAATAATTTCTTGTTAGATTGCAATCATCATTTCTAAATTTTGATTTATATATAATTTTATTTTGATGTTTCTTATTTTTGTGTAATCTGCATATTCTCATCATGTCACATATCTATTTGCCACTTATTGACTATGATTTTCACAATTTTCTTACACTTGAAGATCTATTTTCATTAGGTATGATTATATTTCTCTATGATTTTTTAATTACAAGAATCTCCAAATTTCATTTTGGAGTTTTGGAAGTTTTTCATAACATTGAGATTTCTTGTTATATGAGCTATAACTTTCTCAAGCACAAAGCAACAACCAAAAACATAGTAATTACAAGCCAAGAAAACAATGCAAANTGATTATATTTCTCTATGATTTTTTAATTACAACAACCTCCAAATTTCATTTTGGAGTTTTGGAAGTTTTCATGACATTGAGATTTCTTATTATATGAGCTATAACTTTCTCAAACACAAAGCAACGACCAAAAGCTTAATAATTACAAGCCAAGAAAATAGTGCAAATTACATCAAGGAACTTAATCAAATACATATTCATAATAATTATTGAATTTACATAGGAAATGATATTTCATCAAGTTTTACTTACTAATGACTTATTATACTTAATTAATGATTTTATAATAAAGCAACGTATTTAGAATGCATACTTCAAGTGTAACAGGAGAGTTGTAACAACACATTAGAGATTTTCTTTAGGAATGGCACTTACATTTAATATTTACCCTTGTAAAATAGGTATTATATATACCTTATGAATTTTAGGATATATATTAATGTCCAACTATATTTTATTTCCAAGACTTCAACAGAAAAATGAGTAGAGTTTATGCCCTATTTTTATCGTTGTTTTTAACCAAAGAATATATTAGTTTGGAACCACAGCACAGCGCCCGTTGATCTCTGCCCATCTCAGCAGCAGCCATGCCGAAATGGCAGCCAATATCATCCTTGTAACAGCGCCATTCCTGCTTTAGAAAGTCAAATAGCTTTCAGAACTTTTCTTGATCACCTTGTTTACGTAGGAACCAAATATAGCAGTATTTCTGATTTCTTTGATTTGAATTAGACGTTTTACTTAGTTTTCGGTTCACTTGATTTTCTGTCAGTCCGTGGTAGTCGGAGGAGAAGAGGAAAGTACACATGATTTCAAGCATCAATTTTGGCCTTTTCATTTTCTTTGGCCAGATCTTTACGGACATTATGGGTAACCTATACGACATGGCTCTAGAAGTTCTGTGCAAGCGTTATGGCCCTGAGACTGACGTGAGGATGACCGGCATCAATTTTTTTGGGCAAAAACACGGCTGGGGATTCTGGAGCACAATGATATGGAGTCTGACCCATGGCTGGCAATGTCTGAGGGTGCCCAAGACTAAATAGAGAAGGAAACTTTAATTACTCTGAGAAATTTTCAGTTAGACAATAATGCAGCAAATGCAGCCGACGTGAGAGATTTAGCAGGATTTCTTTCTTTTGCAACTATAAGCTTAAGGTTGCCATGAACTGCCCTCTTCACAATTGCAGACACACGCTGTAGTTCTCTCTGCACGAGATCCTCTTCTTGCCATCGACAATTGTATTCTGTTGAGTTACATTACTAATTATTCTCATTTTCTTAGCTCTGCATCTGAATTCCAAAGTGCCATTTGAAAGTGTTAATGAGATTGTCTGTGCAGATCCTGAGATTCAAAGCATTCTAGATTTACTATGCCTGATTAGATTGCTCCATTTGGATGTGTGATGCAGTATTTGGATTTGCCATAGGTAGAGGAAGGAAATATTGTTCATTGAATGAAAAGAAAAAAAAAAAAAAACCTTGTAACAACAATTCTCAAATTGCTTGAATAGGTCCTTGATCTAGCAATCAATAAATTGAGTTTCTCGATGTGAAACTGCCAGCATTGCACCATTGGGTTTCGTTCATTAATGGAGTCAAAACAATTATTCAATTGTGTAAAGGGAAACTAAACAGAGGACAAAATCTAAACATCCATGACCCAAATAGTATAGTGAAATTATGGATAGTTTGAGGTTTCAACAGAATACTTTCTTTTGCTTAATTTTCATTATAACGAAGAAATCAAGATCAGTTACAATAAAATAGAAAAGGCAACTGCTCCAATTTTTAAGCATAAAGGCTAGGTTTTCACATTTTAAATATAGAGTAAAAATGGCAAAAAAATCAGGAGAAGTGCAGAAATGTCATGGGGAAAAGATAGCAAGGTTGGAAATAAGGTTGAACGGGAGACGCAAAATGTTATTTACGAGGAACATTATTCCTCTACTTCCAAATTTCAAATAGAAGACTTAGGCAGACTTAACTCTGTAATTCCAGCATGTGAAATGTGAACCTAAAGTTATTGCAAAGTTGCAAATTTTAATGTATAGTCAGAGGACACTTGGGAATCATTAATGTTAGATTTTTCCTTAGCCTTACTGGACTGAGAAGAGAGTCAGTGCAAAAATTTCTGCCAGTAGGAAATTCTAAAACTTGTGTGCTGTGCCAAAGTAAAAATTTAGTTTGCGAAAGGATTTTCAGTCTTGGACTGAACTTGTTCTAACTCTTGGACAAGGTAACAAACCCTATCGCAGATACAACTTAGAAAGAAACCATTTGGAGGAACATATGCAACCATCAGATTTTACACATTAATCTTACCTATAAGGCTCAAATTTTTTGGTGACTTTTTTTTTTCTGCTTTAAGTTTTTGGCAACTTCTTTTTTCTACCTTATAATTGTATTTTTCTTCTGACTATAATTTTTTGGTAAATTCCTTTATCTGCCTCAAGATATTCTTATTCTTTTAAATACAGGTTGCAGAAGGCTTTCCAAGAACTTAAAAGAAATCAAATGCAGGATTTCAAAATGCTAAATTACAGTGGAGTATGAAGAAATGGATATAGACATAGAGATAGAAATCGAGTATGAGCAGATGGAGATAGAGTGGGAGATTGATGGGATGGACATAGATGTACAGGTTGAGGAAGATGCCATGGATATTGATGTATAAATAGAGATGGCAAATCCAGGCCTATGATGCTGACATGAGGATTGAGCAGAGCAGTGTATGCAGCAGCAAACTTGGCAGGATTTCCAGAGTATGGCTGCACAGTCAAGCCCCAGCTCATAGTATCAAGATTAAATATCGTTTGTGTTTCCGTTTTGGTTCTGAATATCCTTGTTTCCTTTTGTTACATGAATTTTTAATTTTTAATTTTTATGGTCTGAAAAAAGAAATTGTATTATTTGTAAATTTTAATATGGAGACAAAGTAACACCTTGTGTATATTGTTTCCCTCTTTGAACTTGCATAATGCTATCTTTAGACAGTTAATTGTTCATGTCAATCTATATTTTAAGGAATTTAAGTTTGTGCCTCATGAGGCCTTTTTTAAAAATTTCATTCATACATTCAGTTTTGTACTCTCAAATCCAGGTTCGTTCATGTTCACCTAGATTAAATTTATGATTTCCAATGCAGAAATGCAGTGAACACAACTTGATCATGGTGAGTCTTTCTGGGTTTGGATAGACACGGCAACTTGCGAATTTTTCTGTCACAATGGTGGCCAAATTTCTGAATGATAGTATGTATCCATGAAAAATGCCGGCAAGCAACAAACAAATGCATAGAATAAGAATCCAATATATGTTTTGGTTGTTCCCATTTGGTATCATACCCAGAAGATTCCTAACAAAATTCCGATAAAACAGTAGAAAAAATACTAATGCAATCAGCACAGAATCAGATGCGTAGAAACACTTAGTTTGCTGGGAAGCATGATTATCTTCTCCCAAGATTTGATACATTTTTTGTTGCTACTTGCAATGTGAATCAACTTCAATTTTGAATCTCAAGAAAATCTCAAAGTTCCCTTGTTGTTGATGCTGTATAAATCTATATAAATCTAGTATTGTCGGTCAGTTTTTACTTAGGAATCTCATTTTTCTTTCTTGAGTCACAAGATCCCTGCTTCTAAGCACATGATATTCTATCTTGAAAATGTTTTACTTCTAAGCACATGATATTCTATCTTGAAAATGTTTTATGTATCAAATACGGAAAGTTTGGTGTTTTAGGTTAACGTCTATGGAAACTTGATTCAATGAAAATATGAAATCAACAAACATGCAACTCTTGGAAGGCTGATGTCTTGTACATCTCTCTTAGTTTTTTCCTTTTTGGTGCATGCCTAATGGCTTTAGGAAAGTAATCATCGATTGCTTCAAACTATTGCTAAAATGGTAAAATGAAAAAACAAAAAGAAAAGAAAATTGACAATGTGAAGTGAGTAGACTTTGCTTAGTATGGCAGGCAAACTAATGTAAATTCATTTCATTTCAAATTATAATAATTAAGTATTTCTCAAAAATACACCCATAATTTATTATAATTGGACAAAACGTTTTATTTTTTTAGGCTTTGTTTCTAGCAATTTCTAGAAAAATGGAATAATTCAAGTTGTTAGCTTGTATTTCTCCTTGGTTGGATATCAAATTTGAAAAATATGGAGAAAAAACTTTTATAAGTGAAAGGAGAAGAAGCTTTCAATGAAAGCATCATTTTTTGTAAATATATTACCCAAGCAACTCAAGTATGCTATGTCTCATGTTAGGCTCCTAGTAATGATGCATTCTATTCATCAAATTGTTTAAAATTTCTTTTGAAAGAGTAGCCATTCTAAAAAGGACTTTTGTTATGTTGTCTTTGTTATAAGCAATGTATTGCTTTATGTGTTAAGGGGATAGTTAAGTTCTTAACTAGTATAGAGCCTTGGAAGCTTCTGTCTTGTAAGTACATTTACTTGGCTAGAGGTAGTGATTAGCAAAAGGATACTCATTTTTTAAATTGGGTTCTTTTTATTAAAGTAAAACTATTTCAAGTTCTATTGCCATATAACACATTTGAAAGATTAGAGTTTTATTAATTATATTTGAGACTTTAATAATTTCAAAGAGCCTACATCAAATCTTTATAAATCATCTCTTTGATGTCTTTTCATTAATTATGAAATGTAGGCTACTAAGCATTTGCATTTGTCAAACTTGACAAATAGAAAAATACCATTTTAACAAAAGAAAATTGTAAATCCTAGCTCCTCAAAGAAAATCATACAATATGTTTTCCTTTAGTAACATCATCCAAATTGTCCCTTGTATTCTAAAAATATTAAATTTTATAACTAGAAAAATTACAGACAAATAGATTTGATCTTTTTGTTTTCTTTTTTAAAAAAAAAAAAAACACATAACATCTATGTAGTAGACAATGTAAGCTTAAAATTACTTCTTTTTCATATCTTCATCTGTATAATTGATGGATTACTTAGTCTAGGTGTTAGATCTTTGTGGAATTAAAGTCTTTAAAAAGTTCGCTTTTTGGATTTTTTTTTTCATAGTTTAGATGGGCCTTTAGTTATCTATAGAATGCCATGCCTAGCTATGATTTTCAACAATGTCTAAACTACCAACATTATGTTGCCATTGAATACTTTTTATTTGTTGTAAACCTATCCTTACATTAAAATTTCCACAAATAAATACTGAGCCTTAGCTAAAAATTCTACAATATCTCTACTTAAGAAGTAAAAAGGATGATCATAAGAGAGCTCTATAGAATTATACAACGTAGCATCTATAGGGAAAATAAATAGTATATGGAAAGGAAAGCACATAATATTTTTAGCCAAATATATTGTTTATGATAATTAATTTTTTATAAAAGCACACAATCTTCAATAGATTTCCTCACTAATACTAATGTGACTAGAAGCTTTGCCTCTTTACCCTACTCTTGTGTTTCTTGTAAGAAATTAAATAAATTCAAGAACTACAAAATCTACAAAACCAACATCTTTCTAAGTTTTAACAAAACCAAAAAACTCAAAGCTATCAAAGAAACTATTGAATGAAACAACTTTATTTGCAATTTCACAATCTATATTAGGAAATTCACACATTAAGCTTATATTTATTTTTTGAACAATTTTTGAGTTACTGCTTATTTTTAATTACTGCTATGTTGCTAGCATTTAGGTTTGATACAGAACCCTTTTCATCTACTACCTTAATATTTTTCTATTTGTTCAGCCATTTCTACAAGTTTGATGAGTGGCAAGGTACCTCTACACCCAACCATATGAATCATTAAGGCATTACGTGCGATCCAATTGAATTCCATGGACCTATAGTTATCTCACACATTAGTTCCTCTAGAAAGTGAAATAGTGTTGAGAACGTTGGTTGTCTTCCCAACTACACTTGTGAGGCTCAAAGGTATCGTTCAAGTGTAATTAAGGTATATGAATTTTTATCATTTATGTTTTATCGATGTAATCACCTACAATAAGAATAAAGGGTAGGTTAGATTGAAACTAATGTATATCACCCAGCTAGCCTAACACAAGTAATTGCCTCACTTTCCTGAACACATATAGCATTGATAGGCTACCAAATGTTAAGCGTTGCTAGGTTACCAAGTACTATTTGAATACTTGAAGTGGTCGTGCTCATATTCATTAATTGTTGGAAATATATTCCTTAATGAAATGCATTAAAGTAAAGAGAAAGAAAGTAAAATGCAATAAAGAAAATATTAAGCTATTCTCAGTGCTGCAAGGATTGCCAAAATAGTTCGTTTTATTCCCATCACACTACTATGCTTAGGTACATCCGTGTTCGAACAAAGAACTATATACACTTTAGACTCCTTCTGTAGGCATCCAGAAAATATTTTGACATTGAGGAAAATAAACTACAAGAGCTTCACTACTCTGACTAAGAATGATCAATTTTTTTTTAAAAAAAATGGGATCCTAGGCACAATATTTATAGATTTGGGGAATATACCCTAATGTTGAATATTCAACATCATGTACCCAATGTTGTGGTCAAGACAAATAGTGATTTATCATACCCCCACAAACAACGATTCATCATACGCCCATGACTAAATGTAAGCCAAAAATAACCAATGGAATCAAAGCCTCAATGCATGGACATGCATGCTTAGTTTTCTAAATCTTCTCCTTCCAACCTAGTCGTGGGATAGATGCCCATCCGTGCTAAAATTATATACGTGGCTCTTCAATTTTTAACTTTTTATTTTAAACTATTTTTCATACATCTTTTGTTTTTTGGAAAGACATGTTACCCATGCTTGTAGGAAACCCTCTAACTAAGATCCCTTTCACTTCTTGCTTCTCGTTTCTTCCTTATTTGGAATGGTGAGTAGTCCATGGGGATGTCCCTATACCTTGGATGGTGGAATGATCTTAAGTACCAATGCAAAATCACTAGAAGTGGATGGTCTTGATTTGACTAAGGATCATAGTTACCAAGTCATATTAATTATATCTTCCATAAGGAAGTTCATGTAACCTAGATGAGGGACTCCATTACATAATCTCTCCCTCTCACTCTAACTATTCTTTCCATGTACCACCTCACTGCCTCTTATCATGATTGTATCCATGGGTTAATTTTACTATGGTCTTAATTATTTGAGGGTTTCTTTAGTAATTTAGTTTTTAATAATCCACATCCATTAATCACCTTTGGGATTCATGGATTCTTAGTTTGAGGGCATGCAAGGAAATTTAAGGCATGATCCCACTATGGGGAGGACCCACTTGCATACTTCTTGGTTGGGATGGTTAAATTCCTTATCCCCTAGCCCTTTTTTCTTTTAAAACCTATATTTTCCACCTTAGTGCATCCACTTTTTGTAATCCTTGACAATAAAAATTTTCCTAAATCTTCTTTCCATATGTATTAGTATCCCTTTTCAACCATTCTTCATAATTCTAGGATTTCTAGCTTTCCTCTGGGCTTCATTTTCATGTCAAAACTCATTTTCTTACTTAGCATTTTAATTGGAAAAAATTTCATTTTTCACTACATCGATGTAGCTAGATGTGTCAACACATCCTCGTCAACATAGCCAAATGCATTAACACATCCCCATTGATGCATCACAAAAATCCTATAAATAATGATGGGAGTTTGAAAAATTTTCACATTTGCTTTAACACACCAAGGGAGTTTTTGTAGTTTTCATAGCATAGAGCCTTTTTAAGACCATAAATTCTTAATCACTTGTCCAAATCCATTTGTTTTGTGATCCTATAGCTATCGAAGGTGACCTTTATGTTGTGGGGGCCATAAATTTATGGTTTTGATAGAAAAATGACAAGAGTTTGGCTAAGGTCTAGATCTAGATGGAGAAACAAGGGAGAGCTGCCTATTATTTATAGAACTGGTGGTAGGTTATGATATCGTGTACGCAATATCGCAGGGAAGGATGTGATATTGCGGCCCATGTAATATTGCTTCCCATCATACCCTCATGACTGAATAAAAACTTCTCCTCGAGTTCCTCAAAAAATATTGTGAAGGTATGGGATTATTGACTTGAATGGAACTAATGGTGAATGGGATGACATGTGAATGGATCATCATTACAGAAGATGACAAAACTGGTATTCATGACAACAAGAGTGAATACTTTATACATTTGACATTAGACCTTATTTGGTAGCTGAGGGAGAAGATAGAAGAGAGAAGATGTCTACTGCTGCCAACGCAAAGATTGCGCCTTTCGTTATCCATCCATAAGTGCGTCATCAATCTTGTTCCTTGCATAATTTTTTCAGCACCAATCCATTCCAAGTGTTCCCTCCAAGTCCAATCCGTGGTTGTATGATTACCATATGCACACACAACATAGTCTTATATTAGTAGGCGTAAAAAAATCATAATGCAGTTGATACCTTGCTTCGGTGAAAGGTCTATCGGCTAAGTTGTGGTATGGCTGATTGCAGATTCTGGAGATATAATATCGGTGACCACTGAAGGTGCAGGGGCTAGGAGAAAATCAAAAACATTGGGCCATGACCCCCATGAGTAAGAGCGAACCTCCGATAGCGATAGAATTGAAAAAGTAAAGGAATAAAGAAGATGAAGAAAAAGAGAAAACTGTAATGTCGATAAAATGGATGTCAAGATGGAAATGAACAAAATAAATGATGATTGCAGAAATGTTTAAAGAAAAGAAATTAATGGATGCACCAAATAGGAATGTTAGTGGGTCCTCCCCAAAGCAGGCACATGCCCTTAATGCCCTGACAAACTCACATTCAAAGAGTCCATAGGCTCTGAGAATATCATTTGGAATAAGAGTTAAAGTCTTAACCACAAGAATTTACCAAAAAGAAAACAATGTGTCAACCAAAATATAGACTAATGATACAACCAGCAATTAGGTGAACAATGGAGAAAGAATGATGGAAAGAAGAGAATGAAATGGAATCTCACAAGCAAGGTGGTGTACAACCCCTTATGTATTTCATGATTAATGTGACTTAGTAGATCCCATTGCAAGTCTAGCCTCAAACAAACCACATCCAGTGACTTTGCATTAATGCGTTCAGCCAATCCATCCACTTGAAGTAATAAGAATGCATCCCTCAAAGAGCCACCACCATTTTGATGAAATGAGGGAGGAAAAAGTAGGAAGCGAGGAAGGGCCTTGGTTAGAGGAAACATGTTTTCACTTCCATAACCAGTGCTTGTAGCCTAGGTGATTACTTCGTCTAAGGGGTGTGCTTTGAATCATCACTGTTGGCTTTTTTTTTTGTGTGAGAACCACACCATGCAAAGACTTATTATTTTTATTTACTTAGCTTCCCAATAAGGAGGTAACATGAGAATGGTAAGAAAACTCAAGAAGAAAACATCCAAGTACCCAAGAGAATGGCCAACACCAAAGTAGCAAATCCCCTTGAAATCACACCCTTTTCAATCCTTGAGTCCTTCCTTGATTTGAGAAATGCTTAGTCATCGATTCGTTTATAGTTCTTATTATTTTGATAAAAAGGAACTATACAGTTCCAAGCCAAGAGAGACCATAGAAATTTATGGATGCATGGATGATGTGGACCCATTGCCTGCTATATCGAAAGAACCATAACTTAGTATCAACATCGTAAGTTAAAGGTAAAAAGAAAACATTAGCAACTAATAGAAAATAGTTCATACCATCATTAAGAGCACTTATTGGATGATAAACTTAAAAAAATGGATAAGACACACACATACACACACAAATAAAATAAAAGGTATAAACGATGTTGTAAAACAAAAAGAGGAAAAGTTAAAGAAATTTGTAAAACAAAAATGTGTAAAATAAAAACTTAAAAAGAAACTGAAGGCTCAAATGATCAGCATAGGTGGCCATCTCCCCCATGACTGAATTAAAAGGGAGAGATCTGAAATAATGAGCATTTGTTTAAATTTTTTAGAAGTATCCAACTTCTCCCAATTTATGTTTTTAGGTTAAGGGTTGGAAGTTGGTGATGCTCATACCCTAGTGTATCTATGCTTTCGTTGTGGTTTCCCGTTGTTCCCCCAGTTAGTTCCATGCATGTTAGTAAGTTTCTTTCCTTATTAGCTATCCACCACTGGGTGTTTCCTTGTTGCATGGTTGCTACATACAAGCACCTTTGTATCTAAGTTTGCCGGGCACACCGGTTGCATACAAGAAATGTTGAGCACTCTCATACATCATCACCCCCTGTATCACTATATGTGATGCATGGAACTTTCTTCTTATCAAACTTTTTATAAATGTTTTCCTTAGATATTTTTAGGGAAGGATCACGAATTCGTAGGCATGAGTTTATGGTACTTAACCATGCCCTCCCCATTATAATTGGGAAATCCCCTTTATTATTGTTGACTTCTATCACTAGGAAATCAGCTGGGTATGACCAACCATGCATAGTGGTAGCAATGTCCTCCACAAGTCCCAAAGGGACAGTGATAGACTGGTTAGCCAGCTCTAATTAAATATTGCATTTCCTGAGTGGAGGCAGGTTCTAAGCTTTATATATTTCTTGCGATATTAAGTTGACTCTGGAACCTGAGTCAAGAAGAGCTTTACGTGGTTCATTCCTAGCGACTTAGAGGTAGATTAAGGGACTTCCAGTGTTAGAGAGTTTTCTAGGAAGGTGGCTGACCTTTATCTTGTTAGTGATGGTATGTGTTAACATAACAGTGTGCGTTGGGCTCTATTGTTGGTTTGAAGGGAGCTCTAAAGCCTTACTTGATGGAGGAGTAGTCATAGACTCAACCACTTATGGTTGTGAGAGGTAGTTTGGACTATTGGTGCTAAAGAAAGGTCTTCTCTTTGTACGGTTGTTAAAACTAACAGCGGGTTAAAGGTTTATAGCTCTTGTAGCATTACATTACTGTAGTTTAGTGGGGAATTCCCCTTGCATTGTTGGAGCGAGTGATAGTGGGACTATCGACGTAAGAGATGCAGAAAGATTCAAAGCATGATCTGCATGTGGAGTGTCTCTTCTAAGAGAGGGAGTCTTAAAATACTCCTAAACTTGGTAGTACCATTGTGGATTCATATGATTGATAGAGTCATTTGGAGAAACCAGCTACTACATGTAATAGCCATATGGATCTGGTTATCGATAAGGTTATTGTTGCCTAGGCGGTGGCATCCCCCATGACTGTGGGTATTGCCGCTGCTGGTGCTACCTAACAGGTTGTGGCGGAGTTCCACTTGGATAGTACATTAATAGTTGGTAAAACTATCCTTAGTTACCTTGGGGATAAGGTAACCTTTGGGGTGCCTACCATTTGTTAACTCTTGACTTGAGTGCATACACCACAGACTCTTGTAGATGTGAGATTATTAGGCAACATCCCTTAGGATGGTCATATTAGTAGATTTCACATCCACCCTCATTATCTATATCAGATTCCACAACCTCATCAGAAATAGTCATTTTTCTCTTACCCTTGTTACATGCATGGTCTGAATATCTCCTCTTTTTGTTATCATGGTCACTACTTCGGTCCTTAGACTCCTCTACGATTTTTAAAATGGTTTTGAATCTACTATCTAAGGAGTCCCACATCTGATCTACCTTAGTTGACACTTTGGTTGTTAACTTTTGAAGTGGCAAGGTTTTTCTATTCACCAACTCTTCGAGTGGTGACTCATCCTCTTCCTCACAGAATCTTACTCCCCGCTTTCGGAGGGAAGGATCACAGTTATAGTATTTTATGCTTTCTCTTTTATGAGTGTCCTAGGGAAGAGCTATAACTTCTGCCATTTCTTTTCAATGTTTTTCAAGGCACAGGCATCATGAAATTCCTATAAGTGGTTCTACGGATCAACATTGTATCCCTCCTCGAATCGTTGGATATTATTCATGTCCAGTCTCTTGATCCAGCTATCTTTCTAGTGTCTTGTAGGTATTCTCATAGCCTCCATAATGTCTAACATACTCCAAGTTTCTAGTAGGGGTTCTTTGTTGTCATTTCCTTCATGGCGTCTATGATGCCTATGTGGTTCCCTACTTTTCCTTCTATGCCTTGACTCTCTTGAATTCCCTTTTCCTCCCTCTTAACTTGCTCATCGAGGGTTCTTATCTTGCTTACCCTTATCCTCATGGTTATGCTCTTGGTGACTATGTCCTGATGTGGTAGGAGAGGGTGAATGATGCAATGAAGGGGAAGAAGAATGGGAACCATTTCCATGATGATGTTTTGTACCTTCTCTTTGGTGGTTATGGCCCCGATCATGATGATGATCAGACTGCCCATCCTTATCATGTGTTTGTGCTTCCTCATTGAACACTTGATGTTCGTGGGTATCAAAACTAGGCTTGTGAATTATGGAGCGAAGGTTCTGATGCCCTACCTCCTCACTATCATTAGGAGGGGGAACATCATTTTGTGGGGAACCTATTGAGATAGGTTCACCACCCTTAATTTTTCTTATGATGGGTGAAGCATTATGGGGGCCTTTGCCCTTCAACAATGTGTGGTGACTCTCCTACCGCAAGTCCTATTGACCTTGCACTTCTGTGGGATAGTAGTCACTCATGTTGTAATCGCATGCAACGTACTCAACTTATAATTGCGACATGCCAATTCATACAAGGGCATGAAGGAGCATGTTGGTGGTAGCTCTATCTAGAGGCAACACTATGTTACCCTCAAAGTCTCTTCATCATAGTTGTTCTTCTTGATGGAAGAGAAACATAATGTTGGGTATATATTCATCATGATGAATATATACCACACTGAATTGTTGAGGAACTAGCAGTTCTTAGTTATGTATGTTGTATCGTCGACTGTCTATTGTGTGATCCCTAGCTGGTCAAGTGCTTTTATGAGAATAAGAAGGCATTGTTATCTTGTCGGTGTGCTATTGACCATTGTTTAAATTTTCTTCTGATTAACCTGAAGGGTTCATCTAAGCTTCCCAATGATGTGAATGATTTCATATGTTCTACTTAGCACACAAACAACTTAGTCCTCGGCAACGGTGCCAATGATGAGTAGCGAGGTACTCCTACACTCAACCATAAGAATACAAGAATTACACATGCAATCAGGTTGAACTCTATAGACTAAGTTCCTACATGTCTTACGGAACACCTAAGGTTAATCAATCATTGTCCTCCTAAGCTTACTTGTATTTGTCATGGTTGTATGGTTAAGCAAGCTTGAGGCATGTGATTTTTATATATTTTATGTTTGATTGCTTATACTAAGAGAGGAAAGGGGTGAAGAGACTAAGTAACTAAGTTTAACCAATTAAGCCTTAATCATCCTAACATCAGTATCCATTTCCACTTGTCATTTTACATGCTAAACTAATGAAATGCTATTTGCATTACCAAACGCTATTCGTTACTGAGATTACCAAGAGTAACCCACGTGCTCGAAGCGGTCGTACTAAATGTACTTAAATATGATATTTGAG
The DNA here is from genome assembly GCA_015680685.1 of Gnetum montanum. Taxonomy (NCBI): domain Eukaryota; kingdom Viridiplantae; phylum Streptophyta; class Gnetopsida; order Gnetales; family Gnetaceae; genus Gnetum; species Gnetum montanum. The sequence goes on from MNCI01017377.1 coordinate 90,040, forward strand.
GGTTGAGAGAGATTAAGTCCTTAAGAAAGCATTTAAACAATTAACAATAATTAAAGTCCTATTTAACTTAGTCCATGGACTGCAAGGTTTATCTAAAATTTTATCTTTATTGTTGTACAAAGTTGTGTGCTTAGGTATAGAATTTCTCAAATAAAGATTTGTACACTTTGGAACTCCTACAGTGGGCACATGGAAATTATTCTAACTCTAAAATGGAAAAATTGCAGGAATTTGGCTATGGTCTAGATCTAGATGGAGAAACATGGGAGTGCCACCTCTTATTTATAGAACTAGTAGTGGGCTATGATATCGCATACACTATATCACAGGGAAGGACGCGATATCGCGTATGCCATATTATGTACGCGATATTATAGCCCATCCGATATCGCATCCCATCAGCAACATAAAGAAACTTTTCGTTTGCTTTAGGCATTATTTTCTCTTTTGCATTCTACTTCTATACCAATTCATTCTTTCCTACATTGTTGTTGTTTTTTTTATTCATATCTATCTCGTGTCTGTTTCTAGGGTTGTATCTCTATTTGCTTTTTCTTTTTGTTTGATTTTGATTTTTGTTGTTGTTGTTTCTTTTACATCATCTGCTACTACATTTTCATGAAATTGGTGGATCATAGTAGTGGTAGAATGCACAACATTAGAGAAATGTTTGTAGCATTAAGAAGCCCTATGAAGGATCTTAGGAGTAGTAGAGGCCTCTTCTGGGCTCTTCCTTCTAATAACCAGATCTTCCTTCTTACAACTGTTGTTGCTCCTCCTCCTATTCATGCTTCAAGGTTCCTAGATTATTAGCTACATCTTAACCAACAATATCAGTGGTAGTAGTAGCCTCAGCCTCACATAAACTCTCACAACCTGCTCTTTCCTTAGTAGCTTCCATGACTGCAAATAACAACTATAGTCCCATTAGCCTAGGATTTGTGCGGCATTACCAACTCCACCACTACTTCTACCATGAGAGGCATCATAGAGACTAACAACAGTAACTATTGCACATCAAGAAGCACTATATTCATGAAGGAAGTAAAACATAGAACCTCCACAGTAGGCCAACTTAAGAAAGACAACATCATCAAGGGTCAATGGATAGATGAAGAGGACAGGTATATAACATTTTGTAGAAAACAAGTACCTTATTAGTTCTAGGTTTTGTAGTTTTTTAGATTGTGGGTTTTGAGATTTCACATTATTGGAAGAATTGCATTTAGCATCTTTCAAAGGATAGGTGCCCAGTTCCAAACTTACATAGAAGGATAAATGATATCGCATGGTTTGTATGGTTGTTGCAATGTGTGGATAGGCTATTGTTGAGATTGGTGCAGAAATATGGAGTTAAAAAATAGTTACACATTGCT
>MNCI01017377.1:91526-132609 GCA_015680685.1 Gnetum montanum
AGAAGGTCAAGAAGGAACCTAGATGTCTCCTCCTCCTCAAAGATCCATAGAAGTTCAATCCTTCAGGACTATATTAGAAGTCTCTTTGATCACAACAACTAGAACCTCCAAAAACAACATCCCAATTGATCTTCATCATTTCTTGCTCTTCCCTCTTTTACATACAGCCTTCAAAATGCTACATTTTAGTAGCATCAGTCTAGCATTCAAGTGGAAGAAAAATTACCTAATATTGATCCTACAACCTTTATGCGCACAAATGATAAAATAGATTTGAATTTAAATAAAATGATGTTTGGGTGCCCAACCCCTCAAAATTCTCTAGCCTTCAACAACTTCGAGTTTGATAAAGATGTAACTAGCATCTTGACCAGAATTGAATAGTCAACTATGGATACTTTGTAAATCTAGTGGTGGTTTGATTTGATAATGATTTAGCCAATAGCTTGTATGTTAAGTGATTGATATTTAGATTTTATAAAAATCTTTGTAACATAGAAGACTATGGTATCGTGAAAGTTGCATGTAGTAGCACTTGGAGTAGCAAAACAAAATCAGTGATGATGTGCTAGAAATTATAATATTTGAAATTTCATGTTGTGTATAGAATTATTTGTGTGATTCATTCTAAAACTCTACATTTATTGAATGTGTTTGAATTAAATGCAAAATTTATCTTCTAGAAAGTAGCAAATTTTTCTCTTGGAGGAGCATGGAGAGCAATTACAAATTCGTGATTTGAATTTTGTCATCTTAAGCCTTTCATTTTAAAAGGATTATCATTTCCAAAATTTTGTTTTATATAGGGTTATAGAAATGGTCCTAAATTTTTAAATGTATGGTAAATAGGCCTTTTATTAATCAAATTAAATCATCAAACTTTACTTTACAGGGTAAAAATATTTCATCCTTGGATACAACGAAAAAGATTACAAGTAACGTTCAACCAATCATGATCTTCCAGTGTTTAATGTTGTAATTGAACTTGAATAGAAAAACTAAATTAAGTATTAGCCTTAATTCAAATGAAGATAGATTGTTATTAGAAAGCAAGAGTAATTTTGAGTTTCCATGGGTTAAGAAAGGCAAACTGCACTACTGGATTGTTGCTAGAAAAATAGAGCATTATTAAGTTTTCTTAGGTTAAAGAGCAATAAGAGTATTTTTTTTGTTTTTAGAGGTCAAAGAATAAAAAGAGCGTACCAAGAGAATTTTGAGTTTCCATGAGTAATAAGGCAAACCATTGTACAAACTGTTGTTGAAAAGCAGTAGCATTTTTGAATTTTAATAGGTTAAAAAATGATAGGGATCAAGTTCTATTTCATGTTTGATAATAGTAGTAATGTATTGGATTGTATTTTATATGAACCAAAATTTTTAAGCTGGTCAAAATTAATTATTATGAGTGCAATCTCTTTATATTGAAGAAATACCAAAACATTTTTTTAACCAAAACCAAAGATTTATAGGAGCTTGGCACTGTAAGAAAACATGAAAGAATGTCTCATCCGAAGTAGTGTGGACATAATTGGCTAAGGAGCACTTATAGAAACTGATCTCATTCTTGTATGGAGACTTTGAAACATGAAACACCAAACAAAACAAGCTAGGCATTAATGAATTCCAAATTGGATCTCAAGTTTGGACTAGAAAGACTATGAAAGATTTATATTCAATTTAGGGCTAAGAGTGTGGGAAGTAGTAACCTTTTTCACCATGACACAATAGATTTGGTAATTAGAATAATTTCTAAAATTATGCTTTCATAAACACTTCATATTATAAAGCATGTTGCTATCTAAAGAACCAAAGTAATTGTTTGTAAGGAATTCAAGCCACCTTGGTAAGAAAAAGAGACCTTGAATTGTTGACCAAGAAAGAGGAGCCTTCACAAGAGGCCACATAGGTTTTAATTAGTTAATAACAAACCTATAGGAAGTAAGAATAGTTTAAGAATTAACCTAAGAAAAAGCCATTAACTTTGAACCACCAAAGCAAAGCTTTATTTAACTATTTATCTTAACCGTGAGGACTAATTACTAGTCAAGAGAGCCAATTACTAGGCAGTTGGACTTTGTCAACATAAATAAATAGTTATTGTAATGATCTTGACCAAGAGATAACTTTTTCATGGAATTATTATTTTGGATAACCTAGATTGGTTTTGATTTTTTTATTCAATATGAGAATAGGTTTTAAGTGAAATAATTTGAGATGTTATTAATTAAAAATAAATAAAAGATTCTCTTGGCTAAATAATAGATATATATTATAAATATAGTGCTAAACTAGTTAGATATATAAATTATTTCCTGTTAGATTCCAATCATCATTTCTAAATTTTGACTTATATAAAATTTTATTTTGACATTTCTTATTTTTGTGTAATCTGCATATTCTTATCATGTCACATATCTATTTGCCACTTATCGCTTATGATTTTCACAATTTGATTACACTTGAAGATCTATTTTCATTAGGTATGATTATATTTCTCTATGAGTTTTTTAATTACAAGAATCTCCAAATTTCATTTTGGGGTTTTGGAAGTTTTTCATAACATTGAGATTTCATGTTATATGAGGTATAGCTTTCTCAAGCAAAAATCAACAACCAAAAACTCCAACTAACAAAATAGTAGTAATTAAAAGCCAGGAAAACAGTGCAACTTACATCAAGGAACTTAATCAAATACATATGCATAATAATTATTGAATTTACATAGGAAATGATATTCATCAAGTTTTACTTACTAATGACTTATTATACTTAATTAATGATAATTTAATAAAACAATGTATTTAGAATGCATACTTGAAATCTGACTTGAAAGTTGTAACAACACATTATAGGTTTGCTTCAAGAATAGCACTTACAAGTTGCATAAATATCTTTGAAAAATGAAGAGAAAATAAATTTTGACTAGGTAAATATGAATTTAATATTTATCACCCTAAAATAGGCACCATATCTTATTTAATTAATTTTAGAATATATTTTAACATACAACTATATTTTATTTCTGAGACTTTAACAAAAGAATTTTTCAGTAGTATGGAACCACAATACAACGTGGTCAGAGAGCCGTTGATCACTTCCCATCTCTACAACGAGCAAGTAGCATCAGCCATGCTGAAATGGCAGCCAACATCATTTTTGTAATAGCACCATTCATGATGTAGAAAGCAAAATTAGCCTCAGAACTTTCCTTGTTTATGGAACTTTCCTTGTTTACGTAGGAGGCATATTTAGTTATACCTTCCATAATTGTAATAGAGGCTTGCTTCTTCAATTGTCTTATACAATATAGCAACATTTCTAATTTGTATTAGGTTTGGATGCTGAGTTCAACTTGCTGTTATAATATAGCAGTATTTCTGATTTTGAATTAGACCTTTTACTTAGTTCTTGGTTCACTTGCTTTTCTGTCCGTCCGTGGTAGTAGGAGGAGAAGAGGAAAGTACACAGAGGAGAAGAGGAAAGTACACATGATTTCAAGCATCAATTTTGGCCTTTCATTTTCTTCAAACCTGAATAGATCTTTACAGACATTCTGTGTAACCTATATGACATGGCTCCAGAAGTTCTGTGCAAGTGTTATGGCCATCATTCTTTTTGGGCAGAAACACAGCTGGGGATTCTGGACGCTGTTTTGTGAGGCCACAATGATTTGGAGTCTGACACATGGTTGGCAATATCTGGGGTTCCCAGGACTAAATAGAGAAGGAAAAAATGATTACCATGGATGTTACTATGAGAAATTTAATTCAAAAATGATGCAGCCCACGCACGAGATTTAGCCAAGATTCCTTTCTTTTGCAAATATACACTTAAGGTTGCTATGGACTACCCTCTTCACAATTGCAGACATGCGCTGCAGTTCTGTCTATGTTGGCCTTCACCGGATCCTATTCTCGCCTTCGAAAACTGTGTTCTGTTAAGGTACATTACTAATTATTCTCACTTTCTTAGCTTTGCATCTGAATCACATGGTGCCATTTCTAAGTGTTAATGAGATTGTCTGTGGGGATCCTCAGCATTCTAGATTTACTATGCCTCATTAGATGCTCTGTTTGGATGTGCGATGTAGGATTTATATCTATGGATGCAAAAAAGGAGACCAAAGCAGAGGAAGCAGAACATGAACATGCAGGCCATAGGCATGGCCATGAACATGCATGCATCGACTTGGAAAATATCGGGTACCAAAAAGTGCGGCAAAGTTGTGAATCTGGGAGCATGCCTACTGCTATGCATTTGGAGCATGTAGACCGTTCACCAAGAAAATGTAAGAGTGTTTTGGCCGATGAAGGTGAGAAAATGCTGGACAGGCCTATGGCTCTGGCCAAAGTTGTGGTTCTCAACCTGGGAGTTTCCAGGCCATGGATCTGCTACTATTTTCAGGTCATGTTGGCCGTGTTGGCAATTCAGTTTTCCACGCAGAAAATGTTGCCACTAGAAGAAGAGCTATTTCCAAGACATGCACATCATCATGGAATCTCCTCGTGTCACCTATTTCTCAATGCTTGCCAGATCGAAAGCCTTGCCTCTCAGTGACGGTGATTTTGTTATGTAAATGGGGAATCGTTATCTCACCGCCATTTTGTAAGCATGGACTAGTTGTTTGGTGGCAATTTTATTGTGTAACCAGGCAATTTAGTATTTCTATTTCTTGCTTACCGTACTTAAGAGAAGTCTCCTATTTTTTTTAAATGAAATTCTCTTGTACATAGCCGAAATTTATTTTTTCAATTTCACTTCTCTTTTATCGCCCCTTTGTTCAAACCGCTTCATTTTTTAACATTCTTTTACATTTCTGTTATGCTTATTTGGGGATGAATAAAGAGCGATTTGATCGAATCAGTGGAGTTTTTCTCTGTCTCTTTTACCGAGGGATTCTATGAATGGAATGAGTTGTGTCAATAGATTTTAGTAATCTACATCATATTTCTTTCCAGAAAAAAAAATGTATGCCATTTTAGAGAGTTTTGTTTTGTGTTTTGTTTAAAGGTTTTCTTTATGGAGTACTTTTGTCTAATACCTTACATTTTTTGAATTACGCATTCCCTGTTTAATGGATTATTGGTATGGTGCTTGTTTACACATTGCTCTTTAGCAAGTCTGCACCTTCCGATAATATTGCTTTCCGTGTTTCCAACAAGGAATTTCTTAATGGTGTTCCACGTTGTTTTAGTATATCAAAATTTTCAAAGGTACTCGAGAGTTAAAAAAAAATGTCAAAATGGTTTTTAACGTGAGGCTATAATATTATATTTGATAGTTAGGATATAATACCTCACAAGCATCAAAGGGAAAGTTGCATTAAAAGGCTTGATGTGAATAACATCCCTAAATTTATGGGAGGTTATAACTCTGATCCATAACATCACTTACAAGCCTTCCATGATGCTTGTGCCTTGTAGAACATCGAGAGTAAGTGACAAAAGCTTAAGCTCTTTCCTAGAATACTAGTTAATGAAGCTGAAAGTTGGTATGGATTGTTGGAACTAGATTTAATCCATCGATGGCCCACAATGCTAGAACTATTCAATGAGAAATACCAAACCTATCAAGAGTGTTGAACTTGAGAAAACAAATCCAAGGATGGAGGTAAGAAAAACATGAATCCTTGGATGTGGCCTTGGATAGATACTATTTACTACTACATAGATGNGAATTACTAATAAAACATGCCAAGAATAATGATTATCGATACAATGAGACCACACCATCCATCCATCCATTCCATTAGTAAGAAGTTCTTACCATTTCCATAATGATATTCTTTACATCATAAAACTGAGAATAAACCTATGATCATTATGCTTGGACAGAAAAGTGAAGAACCAAGGGGGAATGAAAAGGTGTGGCATTAAGGGAATTTCTGGATTCTTTTGAACTACTATTGTGAGTTCTATCCTATTTTTAAGGTTGCATTGCATGCTTGTAGATTTAATGAAAAATGGAAGCAAGAGTTCAATAAGTGCTACCTTAAATGGTTGACATACAATAAAAATAAAAAAGCACATAATAACTTTTTGGGGATCCCACAGGAAAGACATGCTATCCATGCTTGAAGGTAGACAACTTCTCATAAATAATAATAATAATAAAGTGCCATGAATAAAACTCCTCTCTTGGACAATACGCTAAGTGATAATGCTTCTTGCAACATGGATACCTAATGGAAAACTAACTGAAGTATTGGTACATAGGAAATGAATCTTAGACTTATACTTATTCATGGTTAAGTCCAAATTATCTCTAATAATATTCTAAAGCAAGGTAAATTGTGGTCAGCTTTTTTTACAATCCAAAAAAATATTTGTTAGTTTTTCCCTTTAAGTCCTCTTGTGTGATATCATTTAAATTGATATTTTTACCCAAGGTTACTTAAGAAAAGGATATTGATTACTAACTAGATTAAGAAAGAGAATTTTGGTTGATGCATCCAGCAAGGTAAAAATGAATTTTTATTTAACATAGAAACCAAGTAGAAAAGGTAGCATTTAAATTGTTATTCACATTTTAAATAAATTTTTTGTATAGAATTAGAGAGCAAAAAAAGATAATTTCAAATGGTTTTTAACTCCTCAAGTCTTATCAACTACTTCATGTTTGAATTTTTTCCTTATCAAGAATCGCTCATAGTTTGTGTAATCAACAACTAGTTTTAGAATCTATAATTAATTAAAATTCATAATAATGTAATACATTATTTGTTGATAATTCTCAACCATTGCACTAAATTCTATTTTTGAATTTCCACTAAAATTAAATTTTATCATTGAAAAAATAAAGACAGAATAACAACCAAAGTTCTACTGTATCTATTTATTTCCTAATTTTGTTTATTCCTATCCCATTTTTATTACATTTAGTTGGGATGTACCTACTCAAATTTATAAAAATTCTATCCTATTTTCATATCAAATCTAATGTTTCAATGTATGGGTGTGCTAACCACTTACTTCTTTTGTTATTGCCATAAATATTCTTTATTTATCGGTTAGTACATCAACTATTTTCCCTCAAATATTGATTAAGATAGCTTGAATTTTTTCCCAAATCCATATTACATAAATTACCATGTATTTTAAAGCTTTTCTATTTCAATTTTTTTCATTCATGCATTAACCTTTTTTTTAATGCACTAACTTTATTTTGAGTTAATGTCACAACTATTTCTTCATTAGTGTGTTGACCTCTTTGTGCTAGTTTGAATTATCTTTTACCTATGTGGCAAAAACTACCATGTGTTTAAATTTAATTTTGCATTAATAATTTTTTCCATTAGGGAATTCTATCATACATAATTCTATCATGTTGTATACCACAAATTCAACTATGATATCTATAACTCTATGAATTTGTGTATAGCATATTGACTTACAATTTTTGCAATTTTGTTTAGCTTGAAGATTTAATTTTTATTTTGAATGAGAGGCCAATTACCAACCCCCTCCAAGGGAGTCGTCTTCAAGCATGGTAAAATAATTTAATAATTTTATTATCTTAGCGGTGAGGACTAATTACTGGGCAATAGAGCTAATTACTAGCCAATTGGACTTTGTGAACATAAATAAATAGTTATTGTAATGATGTTGAGTAAGAGATAACATTTTCATGGAATTATCATTTTTGATAACGTACATTGGTTTTGATTTTTTTATTCAATATGAGAATAAGTTTTAAGTGAAATAACTTGAGATTTTATTAATTAAAAAAATATAAAAGATTCTCTTGGATAAATAATAGATACATATTATAAATATAGTGCTAAACTAGTTAGATATATAAATGATTTCTTGTTAGATTGCAATCATCATTTCTAAATTTTGATTTATATATAATTTTATTTTGATGTTTCTTATTTTTGTGCAATCTGCATATTCTCATCATGTCACATATCTATTTGCCACTTATTGACTATGATTTTCACAATTTTCTTACACTTGAAGATCTATTTTCATTAGGTATGATTATATTTCTCTATGATTTTTTAATTACAAGAATCTCCAAATTTCATTTTGGAGTTTTGGAAGTTTTTCATAACATTGAGATTTCTTGTTATATGAGCTATAACTTTCTCAAGCACAAAGCAACAACCAAAAACATAGTAATTACAAGCCAAGAAAACAGTGCAAATTACATCAAGGAACTTAATCAAATACATATTCATAATAATTATTGAATTTACATAGGAAATGATATTTCATCAAGTTTTACTTACTAATGACTTATTATACTTAATTAATGATTTTATAATAAAGCAACGTATTTAGAATGCATACTTCAAGTGTAACAGGAGAGTTGTAACAACACATTATAGATTTTCTTTAGGAATGACACTTACATTTAATATTTACCCTTGTAAAATAGGTATTATATATACCTTATGAATTTTAGGATATATATTAATGTCCAACTATATTTTATTTCCAAGACTTCAACAGAAAAATGAGTAGAGTTTATGCCCTATTTTTATCGTTGTTTTTAACCAAAGAATATATTAATTTGGAACCACAGCAGAGCGCAGTTAGAGTCGTTGATCTCTGCCCATCTCTACAACAAGCAAGCAGCAGTAGCCATGCCAAAATGGTAGCCAATATCATTGTTGTAACAGCGCCATTCATGCTTTAGAAAGTCGAATAGCTTTCAGAACTTTCCTTGTTCACCTTGTTTATGTAGGAACCAAATATAGCAGTGTTTCTAATTTCTTTGATTTGAATTAGATGTTTTACTTAGTTCTCGCTTCACTTGATTTTTTGTTCGTCCATGGTATTCGGAGGAGAAGAGGAAAGTGCACATGATTTCAAGCATCAATTTTGGCCTTTTCATTTTCTTTCCCCAGATCTTTACAGACATTGTGGGTAACCTATACGACATGGCTCTAAAAATCTAATTACTCTAAAAAAATTTTAGTTAAACAATAATGCAGCCAACGTGAGAGATTTAGCCAAGGTTTCTTTCTTTTGCAAATATAAGCTTAAGGTTGCCATGAACTGCCCTCTTCACAATTGCAAACAGGTGCTGCAGTTCTCTCTGCACGAGATCCTCTTGTTTCCATCGACAAGTATGTTCTATTAATGTACATTACTAATTATTGTCATTTTCTTAGCTTTGCATTTGAATTCTAAAGTGCCATTTGAAATTGTTAATGAGATTGTTTGTGCAGATCCTGAGATTCAGAGCATTCTATATTTACTATGCTTGATTAGATTGCTCTGTTTGGATGTCTGATGTAGGATTTGGATTTGCCATAGGTAGAGGAACCAAATATTGTTCATTGAATGAAAAAAAAAAGAAAACCTTGTAACAACAATTCTCAAATTGCTTGAATAAGTCCTTCATCTAGAAATCAATAAATTGAGTTTCTCGACATGAAACTGCCAGCATTGCACCATTGGGTTTCGTTCATTAATCTAGTCAAAACAATTATTCAATTGTGTAAAGGGAAACTAAACAGAGGACCAAATCTAAACATCCATGAGCCCGAATAGTATAGTGAAATTATGGATTGAGGTTTCAACAAAATACTTTCTTTTGCTTAATTTTCATTATAACAAAGAAATCAAGATAAATTACGTTACAAGGGTCGGGGTCAATCAAGATCAGTTANTGAGGAACATTATTCCTCTACTTCCAAATTTCAAGTAGAAGACTTAGGAAGACTTAACTCTATAATTCCAGCATGTGAAATGTGAACCCAAAGTTATTGCAACATTACTTGGGAATAATTAATGTTAGATTGTTCCTCAATGTTACTAGACTAAGAAGAGAGTCAGTGGAAAAATTTCTGCCAGTAGGAAATTCTAAAAATTGTGTGTTGTGCCAAAGTAAAAATTCAGTTTTCAAAACGATTTTCAATCTTGGACTAAACTTGTTCTAACTCTTGGACAAGGTCACAAACCCTATCCTAGATACAACTTAGAAAGAAACCTTTTGAAGGAACATATGCAACCATCAGATTTTACACACATTAATCTTACCTATAAGGCCTGGGCAACAATGTAGCAATGCATAATATTGATCCATGGTAGCATCCAAGGGTTCATGATTTCCCTACTTTCATCCTTGGATCTAGTTATGCAAGTTGGACATTCTAGAGTACGTTTGGTATTTATCGTCAAACAATTCTAGCATTATCCTCCATCGTCTAATGTATTTCGGTTCTAAAGATTAATAGCAACTTTCTTATTCTTTTATGAGTGTCCAAGGGAACATATTTAACTTCTACCACTCCTTTTCAATGTGTTGCAAGGCACAAGCATCATGAAATGCCTGTAAGTGGTTCTGCGGATCAGCATTGTATCCCCCTCGAATTATTGGATATTATTCATGTCTAGTCTCTTGATCCAGCTATCTTTCTAGTGTTTTGTAGGTATTCTCATAGCCTCCATGATGTATAACATACTCTGGGTTGCTAGTAGCGGTTCTTCGTTGTCATTTCCTTCATCGCATCTATGATGCCTATGTGGTTCCCTACTTTCCCTTCTATGCCTTGACTCTCTCGAATGCCCTCATCCTCACTCTCGACTTGCTTGTCAAGGGTTCTTATATTGCTTACCCTTATCCTCATGGTTGTCCTCCTGGTGACTGCATCCTAATGTGGTAGGAGAGGGTGAATGATGCAATAAAAGGAAGGAAGAATGGAAACCATCTCCATGATGATGTTTTTTACCTTCTCTTCAGTGGTTATGGCCCCTATCATGATGATGATCAGACTGTCCATCTTTGTCATGTGTTTGTGCTTCCTCAATGAACACTTGGTGTTCATGGGTATCAAAACTAGGGTTGTGAATTATGGAGCAAAGGTTCTAATGCCCTACCCTGTCACTATCGTTAGGGGGAGAAACATCATTTTTTGGGGAACCTATTAAGATAGGTTCACCACCCTTAATTTCTCTTATGATGGATGAAGCATTATGGGGGCCTTTGCCCTTCAACGATATGTGGTGACTCTCCTTCTGCAAGTCCTATTGACATTGCAATTCTGTGGGATAGTAGTCGCTCATGTTGTAATCGCATGCAACATACTCAATGTATAATTGCAACATGCCAATTTGTGTAAGGGCACGAAGGAGCATGTTGGGGGTAGCTTTGTCTAGAGGCAACACTATGTTACCCTCAAAGTTTATCCATCGCAGTTGTTCTTCTTGATGGAAGACAAAGGTAAAGTCGGGTATATATTCATCATGATGAATATATACCACACTGAATTGTTGAGGAACTGGCAATTCCTGGTTATGTATGTTGTGTCGCCGACTGTCTCTTGTGTGATCCCTAGGTTGTGAAGTACTTTTATGAGAAGAAGAAGACATTGTTATCTTGTTGGTGTGCTATTGACCATTGCTTAAATTTTCTTCTAATTAACCGTAAGGGTTCATCTAAGCTTCCCAATTATGTGAATGATTTCCTATGTTCTACTTAGTACACAAACAACTTAGTCCTCGACAACAGTGCCAATGATGAGTAACGAGGTACTCCTACACTCAACCATAAGAATACGAGGATTACACATGCAATCAGGTCAAACTTTATAGACTAAGTGCCTACATGCCTTATGGAACACCTAAGGTTAATCAATCGTTGTCCTCCTAAGCTTACTTGTATTTGTCAAGGTTGTATGGTTAAGTAAGCTTGAGGAATGTGATTTTTATATCTTTTAAGTTTTATCTCTTATGCTAAGAGAGGAAAGGGATGAAGAGACTAAGTAACTAACTTTAACTAATTAAGCCTTAATCATCCTAACATCAATATCCATTCCCACTTGTCATTTCACACCCTAAACCAATGCAATGCTATTAGGATTACCTAATGCTATTCTTTACTAGGATTACAAAGTGTAACCCACGTGCTCGAAGCGATCATACTGAATGCGCTTAACTATGATATTTGAGGGTTGAGAGAGATTATGTCCTTAAGAAAGCATTTAAGAAATTAACAATAATTCAAGTCCTATTTAACTTAGTCCATGGACTACAAGCTTTATCTAAAACTTTGTCTTTATTTTCGTACACAATTGTGTGCTCAGGTATAGAATTTCTCAAATAAAGATCTGTTCACTTTGGGACTCCTATTGTGGACACATGGAAATTATTCTAACTTTAAAATGGAACAATGGAAAGAGTTTGGCTATGGTCTAGATCTAGATGGAGAAACAAGGGAGTGCTGCCTCTTATTTATAGAACTAGCAATGGGCTGTGATATCGTAGGGAAGGACACAATATTGCGTATGCCATATCACGTACGCGATAACGCAGCCCATTCGATATTGCATCCCATCAGCAACATAAAGAAACTTTTCATTTGCTTTAGGCATTGTTTTCTATATTGCATTCTACTACAATAGCAATTCATTCTTGCCTACACTATTGTTGTTGTTTCTTTATTCATATCTATCTCGTGTCTGTTTCTGGGGTTGTATCTCTATTTTCTTTTTCTTTTTGTTTGATTTTAATTTTTGTTGTTGTTGTTTCTTTTACATCATCTGCTACTACATTTTCATGAAATTGGTGGATCATAGTAGTGGTAGAATGCACAACATTGGCAAAATGATTGTAGAATTAAGAAGCCCTATGAAGGATCTAAGGAGTAGTAGAGGCCTCTTCTGGGCTCTTCCTTCTAATAACTAGATCTTCCTTCTTGCGACTATTGTTGCTCCTCCTCCTATTCATGCTTCAAGGTTCCTAGATTATTAGCTACATCTTAACCAATAATACCAGTAGTAGTAGCAACCTTAGCCTCACATAAACTCTCACAACCTGCTCTTTCCCTAGTAGCTTCCATGGTTGCAAATAACAACTATAGTCCCAGCAGCCTAGGATTTGTGCAGCATTACCAACTCCACCACTGCTTCTACCATGAGAGGCATCATAGAGACTAACAACAGTAACTGTTGGATATCAAGAAGCACTATATTCATGAAGGAAGTAAAACACAGAACCTCCACAGTAGGCCATCTAAAGAAAGCCAACATCATTAAGGGTCAATGGATAGATGAAGAGGACAAGTATATAACATTTTGTAGAAAACAAGTACCTTATTAGTTCTAGGTTTTGCAGCATTTTAGATTGTGGGTTTTGAGATTTCACATTATTGGAAGAATTGCATTTAGCATCTTTCAAAGGATAGGTTCCTAGTTCCAAACTTACATAGAAGGATAAATGATATCGTATGGTTTGTATGGTTGTTGCAATGTGTGGATAGGCTATTGTTGATATTGGTGCAGAAATATCGAGTTAAAAAATAGTTACACATTGCTCAAATGATTTCAAACTAGGTGGGAATATAGTGTAAGGAACGATGACACAATCATCCATGATTAGACATTAAGGTTTTTAGTTACATTTTGCTTTATTTCTTTCTTGCAGGACACAGAATTTACTTTGCTATTCATCACTTGATCTGGATCATGGATCATTGATATTTGTTGATTCATGTAGAAGGATATATGACAGAAGAGGAGGAGAGAATGGTGGTATAGGCCCACATAGATCTTGGCAATAGGTGGGCTAAGATTGCTAATCAGCTACTAGGTAGAATCAAAAATGCAATCAGGAACCATTGGCATACTACTAAGCAAAGACACAAGGCTAGTAGAAGGTGAAGAAGAAACCTAGATGTCTCCTCCTCCTCAAAGATGCACAGAAGTTCAATCCTTTAGGACTATATTATAAGTCTCTTTGATCAAAACAACTAGAACCTCCAAAAACAACATCCCAATTGATCTTCATCATTTTTTTCTCTTTCCTCTTTTACAGACGACCTTCAAAATGCTACATTTTAGTAGCATCAGTCTAGCATTGAAGTGGAAGAAAAATTACCTACTATTGATCCAACAACCTTTATGATCACAAATGATAAAATAGCCTTAAAGTTTTGTAGCCTTTATAAATAAAATGATATTTGAGTGCCCAACCCCTTAAAGTTTTGTAGCCTTCAACAACTTTGAGTTTGATAATGATGTAACTAGCATCTTACCCACAATTGAATAGTCAACTATGGATAATTTGTAACATGAAAATGGTTAGAAAACTCATGAAGAAAACATCCACGCATCCAAGAGAATGGACAACACCAAAGCATAAAATCCCCTTCAAATCACACCCTTTTCAATCCTTGAGTCCTTCCTTAGTTTGAGAAATGCTTAGTCACCGATTCATTTATAGTTCTTATTATTTTGAGAAAAAGGAACTATACAGTTCCAAGCCAAGAAAGACCATAGAAATTTATGGATGCGTGGATGATGTGGACTCATTGGCTGCTATATCAAAAGAACCATACCTTAGTATCAACATCGTAAGTTAAAAGTAAAAACCAAACATTAGCAACCAATAGAAAATAGTTCATACCATCATTAAGAGCACTTATTGGGTGATAAACATAAAAAAATTGATAAGACACACACATACACATACAAATTAAAGAAAAGATATAAATGATGTTGTAAAACAAAAACAAGAAAAGTTAAAGATATTTGTAAAACAAAAATGTGCAAAACAGAAATATGCAAAATAAAAACTTAAAAAGAAAGTGAAGGCTCAAATGATCAGCATAGCTGGCCATCTCCCCCATGAATGAATTGAAAGGGAGAAATTTGAAATAATGAGCATTTGTTTAAATTTTTTAGAAGTGTCCAACTTCTCCCAATTTATGTTTTCAGGTTAAGGGTTGGAAGTTGGTGACGCTCATACCCCAATGTCTCTATGCTTTCATGCATGTTAGTGACTTTATTTTCATATTAGCTATCAACCATTAGGTGTTTTCTTGTTGCGTGGTTGCTACATATAGGTACATTTCTATCTAAGTTTGTTGGGCACACCGGTTGCATACATGAAATGTTGAACACTCATCCTTTGTATCACTATATCTGATGCATGGAACTTTCTTCTTCTCAAAATTTTTATAAATTTTTTCCTTAGATATTTCTAAGGAAAGATCATAGATTTGTAAGCATGCATTTATGGTACTTAGCCATGCCCTCCCCATTATAATTGAAAAATCCCATTTATTATTGTTGACTTCTATCACTAGGAAATCAACTAAGTATGACCAACCATGAACAGTGGTAACAATGTCCTCCACAAGTCCCAAAGGGACAGTGATGGACTAGTTAGCTAGTTCTAATTGAATATTTCTTTTCTTGAGTGGAGGTAGGTTCTAGACTTTATACATTTCTTGCGATATTAAGTTGACTCTAGAACCTGAGTCAAGAAGAGCCTTACGTAGTTCATTCCCAGTGACTTGGAGGTAGATTAAGGGACATCTAGGGTCAGAGAGTTTTCTAGGAAGGTGGCCCACCTTTATCTAGTTAGTGATGATATGTGTTAACATAACAATGTGCGTTGAGCTTTGTTGTTGGTTTGAACAAAGCTCCAAAGCCTTACTTGATGGAGGATTAGTCATAGACTCAACCACTTATGGTTGTGAGAGGTCATTTGGACTATTGGTTCTAAAGAAAGATCTTACCTTTGTACAGTTGTGAAAACTAATAGTGGGTTGAAGGTTGATAGCTCATGTAGCATTACGTTGCTGCAGTTAAGTGGGGAGTTCCCCTTACATTGTTGGAGCGAGTGGTAGTGGAACTATTGGCGTAAGAGATGTAGAAGGATTCAGAGGATGATATGCATGTGGAGTGTCTCTTCTAGGAGAGGGAGTCTTAAAATACTCCCGAACTTGGTAGTACCATTTTGAATTCATGTGATTGATAGAGTCATTTGGAGAAACCAACTACTGAATGTAATAGCCATATCGATTTGGTTGTCGGTAAGGGTATTGTTGCCTAGGCGGTGGCATCCCCCATGACTATGGGTATTTCCACTGCTGGTGCTGCTTGATAGGTTGTGGTGGAGTTCCACTTGGATAGTATGTTAATAGTTGGTAAAACTATCCATAGTTACCTTGGGGATAAGGTAACCTTTGGGGTACCTGCCATTTGTTAAATCTTGAGTTGAGTGCATACACCCTAGACTCTTGTAGATGTGAGATTATTTGGCAACATCCCGTAGGATGGTCATATTAGTAGATCTCACATCCACCCTCATTTTCTGTATCAGATTCCACAACCTCATTGGAAATACTTATTTTTTCCTTACCCTTGTTACGTGCATGGTCTAAATATCTCCTCTTTTTCTTATCATGGTCACTACTTCACTCCTTAGACTCCTCTATGATTTTTAAAATGGTTTCAAATCTACTATCTAAGGAGTCCCACATCTGATCTAGCTTAGTTAACAGTTTGGTTTTTAACTTGTGAAGTGACAAGTTTTTTCTATTCATCAACTCTTTGAGTGGTGACTCATCCTCTTCCTCACAGAATCTTACTCCCCTCTTTCGGAGGGAAGGATCGCGGTTATAGTCTTTCGAGCTTTCTCTTTTCTGTAGCTTTTCTTCTTCCTTAGCTACTTGCTCCAATAATTTATGAACTTCATGGGAGCTAAGTTTAGATAATCTTCCTTGGGCATATGTCCCAAGGGTTCTCCTAGTTTCATGTCTTAGCCCATCTACGAGATGGCGTAGTTGATCCAGTTGTGCATAACCATGGCCTGGGCAACAATGTAGCAATGCATAATATCAACCCATGGTAGCATCGAAGGGTGTGTGATTTCCCTGCTTTTATCCTTGGATCTACTTATGCAAGTTGAACACTATGGAGTACATTTGGTATTTATTGTTAAAAAGTTCTAGCATTGTACTCCATCGTCTAATGTATTTTAGTTCTAAGGACTGATAGCAACTTTCTTCTTCTTTTATGAGTGTCCTAGGGAACAACTTTAACTTCTACCACTTCTTTTCAATGTTTTTCAAGGGACACGCATCGTGAAATGCCTGTAAGTGGTTATACAGATCACCATTGTATCCCCCCTCGAATCATTGGATATTATTGATGTCTAGTCTCTTGATCCGGCTATCTTTCTGGTATCTTGTAGGTATTCTCATAGCCTCTATAATGTCTAACATACTCCAGGTTGCTAGTAGGGGTTCTTCGTTGTTATTTTCTTCATGGAATCTATGATGCCTACGTGGTTCCCTACTTTCCCTTCTATGCCTTGACTCTCTTGAATGCCCTCTTCCTCACTCTCGACTTGCTCGTCGAGGGTTCTTATCTTGCTTACCCTTATCCTCATGGTTGTGCTCTTGGTAACTACATCTTAATGTCGTAGGAGAGTGTGAATGATGCAATGAAGGGAAAGAAGAATGGGAACCATTTCCATGATGATGTTTCTTACCTTATCTTTGGTGGTTATGGCCCCGATCGTGATGATGATCAGACTATCCATCCTTGTCATGTGTTTGTGCTTCCTCATTGAACACTTGGTGTTTGTGGGTATCAAAACTAGGGTTGTGAATTATGGAGTGAAGGTTCTGATGCCCTACCTCCTCACTATCATAAGGAGGGGGAACATCATTTTTTTGGGAACCTATTGAGATAGGTTCACCACCCTTAATTTCTCTTATGATGGATGAAGGATTATGGGGGCCCTTGCCCTTCAACGATATGTGGTGATTGTCCTGTTCTAAGTCCTATTGACCTTGCAGTTCTGTGGGATAGTAGTACCTCATGTTGTAATCACATGCAACATACTCAATGTATAATTGCAACATGCCAATTTGTGCAAGGGCACGAAGGAGCATGTTGGGGGTAGCTCTATCTAGAGGCAAGACTATGTTACCCTCAAAGTCTCTCCATCGCAATTGTTCTTCTTGATGGAAGACAAAGGAAAATCGAGTATGTATTCATCATGATGAATATATACCACATTCAATTGTTGAGGAACTGGCAGTTCTTGGTTATGTATGTTGTGTTGTTGACTATCTCTTGTGTGATCCCTAGGTGGTGAAGTGCTTTTATGAGAAGAAGAAGATATTGTTATCTTTTCGGTGTGCTAGTGAGCATTGTTTAAATTTTCTTCTGATTAACCCAAAGGGTTCATCTAAGCTTTCCAATGATGTGAATGATTTCCTATGTTCTACTTAGCGCACAAACAACTTAGTCCTCGGCAACGGCCCCAATGATGAGTAGCGAGGTACTCCTACACTCAACCATAAGAATACGAGCATTACACGTGCAATCAAGATGAACACTATAGACTAAGTGCCTACATGCCTTCTGGAACACCTAAGGTTAATCAATCATTGTCCTCCTAAGCTTACTTCTATCTATCATGGTTGTATGGTTAAGTAAGCTTGAGGAATGTAATTTTTATATCTTTTATGTTTTATCGCTTATGCTAAGAGAGGAAAGGGGTGAAGAGAATAAGTAACTAACTTTAACTAATTAAGACTTAATCATCCTAACATCAGTATCCATTCCCACTTGTCATTTCACACCCTAAACCAATGCAATGCTATTGGGATTACCTAACGCTATTCATTACTGGGATTACCAAGCGTAACCCACGTGCTCGAAGCGATCGTACTGAATGCACTTAACTATGATATTTGAGGGTTGAGAGAGATTAAGTCCTTAAGAAAGAATTTAAATAATTCACAATAATTCAAGTCCTATTTAACTTAGTCCATGGACTGCAATGTTTATCTAAAACTTTCTCTTTATTGTCTTACACAATTTTGTGCTCAGGTATAGAATTGCTCAAATAAAGATCCGTTCACTTTGGGACTCCTATTGTGGGCATATGGAAATTATTCTAACTTTAGAATTAAAAAATTGCAATAGTTTGCCTATGGTCTAGATCTAGATGAAGAAACAAGGGAGTGCCGCCTCTTATTTATAAAACTAGCAGCGGGCTATGATATTGCATATGCGATATCGCGTATGCCATATCACCTACGCGATATTGCAGCCAATCCGAATTCACATTCCATCAGCAACATAAAGAAAATTTTCATTTGCTTTATGCATTGTTTTCTTTATTTCATTCTACTACAATAGCAATTCATTCTTGCCTACACTATTGTTGTTTTTTTATTCATATGTATCTCATGTCTATTTCTGGGGTTGTATCTCTATTTTCTTTTTCTTTTTGTTTGATTTTCATTTTTTTTGCTGTTGTTTCTTTTACATCATCTGCTACTACATGTTCATGAAATTGGTGGATCATAGTAGTGGTAGAATGCACAACGTTGGAGAAATGGTTGTAGCATTAAGAAGCCCTATGAAGGATCTAAGGAGTAGTAGAGGCCTCTTTTGGGGTCTTCCTTCTAATAACCAGATCTTCCTTCTTGCGACTATTGTTGCTCCTCCTCCTATCCATGTTTCAAGGCTCCTAGATTTTTAGCTACATCTTAACCAACAATAGTACTAACAACAGCAACCTCAGCCTCACATAAACTCTCACAACCTGCTCTTTCGCTAGTAGCTTCCATGGCTGCAAATAACAACTATAGTCCCAGCAGGCTAGGATTTGTGCGGCATTACCAACTCCACCACTGCTTCTACCATGAGAGGCATCATAGAGACTAACAATAGTAACTATTACACATCAAGAAGCACTATATTCATGAAGGAAGTAAAACAAAGAACCTCCATAGTATGCCAGCTTAAGAAAGCCAACATCATCAAGGGTCAATGGATAGATGAAGAGGATAGGTATATAACATTTTGTAGAAAACAAGTACCTTATTAGTTCTAGGTTTTGTAGCTTTTTAGATTGTGGGTTTTGAGATTTCACATTATTGGAAGAATTGCATTTAGCATCTTTCAAAGGATAGGTGCCCAGGTCCAAACTTACATAGAAGGATAAATGATATAGCATGGTTTGTATGGTTGTTGCAATGTGTGGATAGGCTATTGTTGATATTGCTAGAGAAATATGGAGTTAACAAATAGTTACACATTGCTCAAATGCTTTCGAAATAGGTGGGAAAATAGTGTAGAGAAAGATGGCACAATCATCCATGATTAGACATTAAGGTTTTTAGTTACATTTTGCTTTATTTCTTTCTTGGAGGAAAAAGATTTTACTTTGCTATTCATCACTTGATCTAGAAGGATATATGATAGAAGAGGAGGAGAGAATGTTGGAATAGGTGCACATGGATCTCGGCAATAGGTGGGCTAATATTGCTAAGTAGATACTAGGTAGAACCAAAAATGCAATCAGGAACCATTGGCATACTACTAAGCAAAGACACAAGGATAGTAGAAGGTGAAGAAGAAACCTAGATGTCGCCTCCTCCTCAAAGATCCATAGAAGTTCAATCCTTCAGGACTATATTAGAAGTCTCTTTGTTCACAACAACTAGAACCTCCAAAAACAACATCCCAATTGATCTTCATCATTTTATTCTCTTCCCTCTTTTACAGACGACCTTCAAAATGCTACATTTTAGTAGCATCAGTCTAGCATTGAAGTGGAAGAAAAATTACCTAATATTGATCCTACAACCTTTATGCACACAAATGATAAAATAGATTTGAATTTAAATAAAATGATGTTTTGGTGCCCAAACCCTCAAAGTTCTCTAGCCTTTAACAACTTTGAGTTTGATAACAATGTAACTAGCATCTTGCTCACAATTGAATAGTCAACTATGGATAATTTGTAAATACAGTGGTGTTTTGATTTGATAATGATGTAGCGAATAGCTTGTATGTCAAGTGATTGATATTCAAATTTTATAAAAATATTTGTAACATAGAAGACTATGGTATCGTGAAAGTTTCATGTAGTAGGACTTGGAGCAGCAAAACAAAATCAATGATGATGTGTTAGAAATTATAATATTTGATTTTTCATGTTGTGTATAGAATTATTCATGTGATTCATTCTAAAACTCTACATTTCTTGAATGTCTTTGAATGAAATGCAAAATTTACCTTTCAGAAAGTAGTAAATTTTTCTTTTGGAGAAGCATGGAGAGCAATTACAAATCCATGATTTGAATTTTGTCATCTTAGGCCTTTCATGTTAAAAGGATTATCATTGCTGAAATTGTGTTTTATATAGGGTTATAGAAATGGTGCTAAATGTTTAAATGTATGGTAAATAGGTCTTTTATTAATCAAAAATGATCATCAAACTTTACTTTACATGGTAAAAATATTCCATCCTTAGATACAAGGAAAAAGATTACAAGTAACCTTAAACCAATCATGATCTTCCAGTGTTTAATGTTGTAATTGAACCTGAATAGAAAAAATAAATTAATAATTAGCCTTGAGTCAAATGAACATAGATTTTTATTAGAAAGAAAGAGAAATTTTGAGTTTTCATGGGTTAAATATGGCAAACTGTACTAATGGATTATTGCTAGAAAAATAGAGCATTATTAAGTTTTCTTAGGTTAAAGAGAAAAAACAGTATTTTTTTTGTTTGTAGAGGTCAAAGACTAAGAAGAGCGTAACAAGAGAATTTTTGAGTTTCCATGAGTAATAAGACAAACTATTGTAACTTTCCTTGTTTATGGAGCTTTCCTTGTTTATGTAGGAGGCATATTTAGTTATACCTTCCACAATTGTAACGGAGGCTTGCTTCTACAACTCGCTTATACAATATAATAACATTTCTAATTTTTTATTAGGTTTGGATGCTTAGTTCAGCTTGCTATTACAATATTGCAGTATTTTTGATTTCTTTGATTTGAATTAGATCCTTTACTTAGTTTTTGGTTCACTTGCTTTTCTGTCCATCCGTGGTAGTCAGAGGAGAAGAGGAAAGTACACCTGAATAGATGTTTACCGACATTGTGGATGACCTATACAACATGGCTCCAAAATTTCTCTGCAAGTGTTATGGCCTTGATACTAACGTGAAGCTGAGTGCCATCATTCTTTCTGGGTAGAAAAGCAACTGGGGATTCTGGACTCTATTTTGTGAGGCCACCATGATTTGGAGTCCGATACACGACTGGAAATGTCTAAGGGTTCCCAAGACTAAATAAAGAAGGAAAACTTGATTACAGTGGATGTTACTATGAGAAATTTCATTCAAAACTAATGCGGCCAACATGCAGATTTATCTAGGATTCCTTTATTTTGCAAATATATGCTTAAGGTTGCTATGGACTACGCTCTTCAGAATTGCAGACATGCGCTGCATTTCTCTCTATTTTGGCCTTCACCAGATCCTCTTCTTGCCATCAACAACTATTTTCTGTTAAGGTACATTACTAATTATTCTCACTTTCTAAGCTTTGCATGTGAACCATAGAGTGCCTTTTTTAATTGTTAATGAGATTGTCCATGGAGATCTTGAGCGTTCTAGATTTACTATGCCTAATTAGATGCTCCATTTGGATGTGTGATGCAGGATTTAGATTCATGGATGCAAAAAAGGATACCAAAGTAGAGGAAGAATAACATGAGCTTGCAGGCCATAGGCATGACCATGGCAAGGAATTTCTCAATGGTGTTCCACGTCATTTTACTAATTTTCCAAGGTACTCAAGAAAAAAAAATGTCAAAATGGTTTTTAACCTAAAGCTATAATTTGATATTTGATAGTTAGGCAATAGAGGGTGGTGCTTCATGTCATTTACATAGTTGGTAAAATAACATTTAATTAAATTTTTCTGGGTTTACTATGGTTTGAATTGCAGCTTCTTTGAATGGCAGAGTTATCTCCTTTCTTCTCCTTGTTTTTGTTTTCGATTTGATAGTTATAGCTTTGAAGTGACAGTAGTAGAGATGTCTCTCAGATTTTATGTGGACCTTGCATTGTTCTTTTCAGTACATCTAATTTTCCAAGTGTTCTAGAACTGCTCCATGGAGATTCAGTTTTCATCCTTTTATGGGAATGGATATGAATACCAAATATATCATTTACTTGATAAGATATTGTAGATGCCACCTGATACGAGGTTACTTGATTGTAGTCAATATGCTACATATTTGGTGGAGAGATTAAAAAAATGACATAATCTTGGCATTGGGTTAGTCAAAATCCCTCACAAGTTGATAAGGCTATAAGATTTCTGGTGTCAAGCTTTGTTAATCTTCGCCTGAGTGTTTGGTTAACATATATGTTTCTGGCCTGTATAAACATTGTGGAAGGGTTTCTATTTATATATTGCATGCCAGCTCTTACCAAAAGCTACTTTCTTTGTGAAAAATTGAAACTCGTATGTTTTCATATTGTAAAGAGAATAAACCCTTAAATGGAATGTTTTTTTATTGCATGCAGATAGTCTACTCTCCATCTAGGTTGCTGTTAGAAGAAAAAGTTAAATACTCAAACATCAACAATGCTTAAATCATTTTTAGGATTTTAATGGGTAGACAATCAGGAGAGTGTTATTGCGTGTCAGTTCTTACCAAAAGTTACTTTCTTTATGCAAAATGAAACTTTTTTTCAATGTGCAGATGGTATACCCTCCTTTCAGGTTTCTACTAGAAGAAATAGTTTAATGGGTGAACACCATATATGCTTAATAGTTTTTTGTGTGAGAACCACACCATGCAAAGACTTATTATTTTTATTTACTCAGCTTCCCGATAAGGAGGTAACGTGAGAATGGTAAGAAAACTCAAGAAGAAAACATCCAAGCACCCAAGAGAATGGCCAACACCAAAGCATCAAATCCCCTTCAAATCACACCCTTTTCAATCCTTGAGTCCTTCCTTAGCTTGAGAAATGCTTAGTCACCGATTCTTTTATAGTTCTTATTATTTTGAAAAAAAGGAACTGTACAGTTCCAAGCCAAGAGAGACCATAGAAATTTATGGATGCGTGGATGATGTGGACTCATTGCTTGCTATATCAAAAGAACCATACCTTAGTATTAACATCGTAAGTTAAATGTAAAAACCAAACATTAGCAACCAATAGAAAATAGTTCATACCATCATTAAGAGCACTTATTGGATGATAAACTTAAAAAAATTGATAAGAAACACACATACACACACAAATAAAAGAAAAGGTATAAACAATGTTGTAAAACAAAAACAAGAAAAGTCAAAGATATTTGTAAAACAAAATGTGTAAAATAAAAACTTAAAAAGAAACTGAAGGCTCAAATGATTAGCATAGGTGGCCATCTCCCCCATGACTGAATTGAAAGGCAGAGATCTAAAATAATGAATGCTTTTTAAAATTTTTTAGAAGTCTCCAACTTCTCCCAATTTATGTTTTGAGGTTAAGGGTTGGAACTTGGCAACGCTCATACCCCAGTGTATCTATGCTTTCATTGTGGTTACCCGTTGTTCCCCCAGTTAGTTCCATGCATGTTAGTGACTTTCTTTACTTATTAGCCATCAACCACTGGGTGTTTTTTTGTTGTGTGGTTTCTACATACAGGCACCTTTGTATCTAAGTTTTCTGGGAACACTAGTTGCATACAAGAAATGTTGAGAACTCCCGTACATCATCACCCTCTGTATCATTGTATGTGATGCATGGAACTTTCTTCTTCTCGAAATTTTTATAAATGTTTTCCTTAGATATTTCCAAGGAAAGATCGTGGATTTGTAGGCATGCGTTTATGGTACCTAGCCATGCCCTCCCCATTATAATTGGGAAATTCCCTTTATTATTGTTGACTTCTATCACTAGGAAATTAGCTGGGTATGACCAACCATGCATAGTGGTAACAATGTCCTCCACAAGCTCCAAAGGAACAGTGATGGATTGGTTAGCCAACTCTAATTGAATATTGCTTTTCTTGAGTGGAGGAAGGTTCTAGGATTTATACATTTTTGTGATATTAAGTTGACTCTAGAACCTGAGTCAAGAAGAGCCTTACATGATTCAATCCCAGCAACTTGGTGGTAGATTAACGGACTTCTAGGATTAGAGAGTTTTCTAGGAAGGTGGCCCATCTTTATCCAGTCAGTGATGGTATGTCTTAACTTAACCATGTGCATTGAGCTCTATTTTTGGTTTGAAGGGAGCTCCAAAGCCTTACTTGATGGAGGAGTAGTCATAGACTCAACCACTTATGGTTGTGATAGGTGGTTTGGACTATTAGTTCTAAAGAAAGATCTTCTCTTTGTACGATTGTTAAAACTAATAGTGGGTTGAAGGTTGATAGCTCTTGTAATGTGAGGTTGCTACAGTTGAGTGGGGAGTTCCCCTTGCATTGTTGGAGTGAGTGATAGTGGAACTATCGATGTAAGAGATGTAGAAGGATTCAGAGGATGATATGCATGTGGAGTGTATCTTCTAGGAGAGGGAGTCTTAAAATACTCCTGAACCTGGCTGTACCATTGTGGATTCATGTGATTGATATATTCATTTGGAGAAGCCAACTACTGCATGTAATAGCCATATGGATCTGGTTGTCGATAAGGGTACTGTTGCCTAGGCAGTGGCATCCCCCATGACTGTGGGTATTGCCACTACTGGTGCTGCTTGATAGGTTGTGGTGGAGTTCCACTTGGATAGTACATTAATAGTTGGTAAAACTATCCTCAATTACCTTGGGAATAAGGTAACCTTCGGGGTGCTTGTCGTTTGTTAACTCTTGAGTTGAGTGCATACACCCAGGACTCTTGTAGATGTGATATTATTGGAAAAAATATCTTAGGATGGTCATATTGGTAGATCTCACATCCACCCTCATTGTCTATATCAGAGTCCACAACCTCATTGGAAATAGTCATTTTTCCCTTACCCTTATTATGTGCATGTTCTGAATATCTTCTCTTTTTCTTATCATGGTCACTACTTCACTCCTTACACTCCTCTAAAATTTTTAAAATGGTTTCTAATCTACTATCTAAGGAGTCCACATCTGATCTACCTTAGTTGAAACTTTGGTTCTTAACTTTTGAAGTGGCAAGGTTTCTCTATTCACCAACTCTTTGAGTGGTGACTCATCCTCTTCCTCACAAAATCTTACTCTCCTCTTTCGGAGGGAAGGATCACGGTTATAGTCTTTTGCGCTTTCTCTTTTCCTTAGATCCCCTTCTTCCTTAGCTACTTGCTCTAACAATATATGAACTTCATGGGACGTAAGTTTAGATAATCTACCTCGGGCATATGTCCCAAGGGTTCTCTTTGTTCATGTCTTAGCCCATCTACGAGATGGCATAGTTAATCCAGTTGTGCGTAACCATGGCCCGGGCAATGATGTAGCAATGCATAATATCAACCGATGGTAGCATCCAAGGGTTTGTGATTTCCTTGCTTTCATCCATGGATCTGCTTATGCAAGTTGGACACTCTGGAGTACGTTTGGTATTTATCATTAAATAGTTCTAGCATTGTACTCCATCGTTTAATGTATTTCTCTTCTAACGACCTATACCAATTTCTTCTTCTTTTATGAGCGTCCTAGGGAACAATTTTAACTTCTACCACTCCTTTTCAATGTTTTGCAAGGCACAAGCATCATGAAATTCCTGTAAGTGGCTCTGCGGATCAACATTGTATCCCCCCTCAAATCATTAGATATTATTCATGTCTAGCCTCTTGATTTGGCTATCTTTCTGGTGTCTTGTAGGTATTCTCACAGCCTCCATATGTCTAACATACTCCAGGTTGCTAGTAAGGGTTCTTCGTTGTCATTTCCTTCATGGAGTCTATGATGCCTACGTGGTTCCCTACTTTTCCTTCTATCCCTTGACTCTCTCGAATGCCCTCATCCTCGCTCTCGACTTGCTTGTCGAGGGCTCTTATCTTGCTTACCCTTATCCTCACAATTGTGCTATTGGTAACTGTGTCCTAATGTGGTAGGAGAGGGTTAATGATGCAATGAAAGGGAAGAAGAATGGGAACCATCGCCATGACGATGTTTCTTACCTTCTCTTCGGTGGTTATGGCCTTGATCATGATGACGATGAGACTGCCCATCCTTGTCATGTGTTTGTGCTTCCTCATTGAATACTTGGTGTTCATGGGTATCAAAACTAGGGTTGTGAATTATGGAACGAAGGTTCTAATGCCCTACCTCCTCACTATTGTTAGGATTGGGACATCATTTTGTGGGGAACCTATTGAGATAGGTTCACCACCCTTAATTTCTCTTATGATGGATGAAGCATTATGGGGCCTTTGCCCTTCAACGATGTGTGGTGACTCTCCTACCGCAAGTTCTATTGACATTGCACTTCTATGGGACAGTAGTCACTCATGTTATAATCACATGTAACGTACTCAACGTATCATTGTGACATGCC
The DNA here is from genome assembly GCA_015680685.1 of Gnetum montanum. Taxonomy (NCBI): domain Eukaryota; kingdom Viridiplantae; phylum Streptophyta; class Gnetopsida; order Gnetales; family Gnetaceae; genus Gnetum; species Gnetum montanum. The sequence continues at coordinate 118,555 of MNCI01017377.1, forward strand.
AATTCATGCAAGCGCACGAACGAGCATGTTGGGGGTAGCTTTGTCTAGAGGCAACACTATGTTATCCTCAAAGTCTCTCCATCGCAGTTGTTCTTCTTCATGGAAGACAAAGGTAAAGTTAGGTATATATTCATCATGATGAATATATACCACACTGAATTGTTGAGGAACTGGTAGTTCTTGGTTATGTATGTTGTGTTGCTGACTGTCTCTTGTGCGATCCCTAGGTGGTGAAGTGCTCTTATGAGAAGAAGAAGACATTGTTATCTTATCAGTGTGCTATTGACCATTGTTTAAATTTTCTTCTAATTAACCCTAAGGGTTTTTTTAAGCTTTCCAATGATATGAATGATTTCCTATGTTCTACTTAGCACACAAAAAACTTAGTCCTCGGCAACGGCGCCAATGATGAGTAGCGAGGTATTCTTACACTTAACCATAAGAATACGAGCATTACATGTGCAATTGGGTTAAAACTCTATAGACTAAGTGCCTACATGCATTATGGAACACCTAAGGTTAATCAATCGTTGTCCTCCTAAGATTACTTGTATTTGTCATGGTTGTATGGTTAAGTAAGCTTGAGGCATGTGATTTTTATATCTTTTATGTTTTATCGCTTATGCTAAGAGAGGAAAGGGGTGAAGAGACTAAGTAACTAACTTTAACTAATTAAGCCTTAATCATCCTAACATCAGTATCCATTCCCACTTGTCATTTCACACCCTGGACCAATGTAATGCTATTGGGATTACCAAACGCTATTCATTACTGGGATTACCAAGCGTAACCCATGTGCTCGAAGCGGTTGTACTGAATACACTTAACTATGATATTTAAGGGTTGAGAGATATCAAGTCCTTAAGAAAGCATTTAAACAATTAACAATAATTAAAGTCCTATTTAGCTTAGTCCATGGACTGGAAGGTTTATCTAAAACTTTGTCTTTATTGTTGTACACAATTATGTGCTCAAGTATAGAATTGCTCAAATAAAGATCCGTTCACTTTGGGACTCTTACTGTGGGAACATGGAAATTATTCTAACTTTAAAATGAAAAAATGGCAAGATTTTGGCTATGATCTAGATCTAGATGGAGAAACAAGGGAGTGCTGCCTCTTATTTATAAAACTAGCAGCGGGCTGTGATATTGCAAGGAAGGATGCCATATCGCGTATGCCATATCACATACGCGATATCGTAGCCCATCCGATATTGCATCCCATTAGCAACATAAAGAAAATTTTCATTTTCTTTATGCATTGTTTTCTCTATTTCATTCTACTACAATAGCAATTCATTTTTTCCTACACTATTGTTGTTGTTTTCTTATTCATATGTATCTCGTGTTTATTTCTGGGGTTGTATCTCTATTTGCTTTTTCTTTTTGTTAGATTTTCATTTTTGTTGTTGTTGTTTCTTTTACATCATCTTCTACTACATTTTCATAAAATTGGTGGACCATAGTAGTGGTAGAATGCACAATGTTGGCAAAATGGTTGTAGCATTAAGAAGCCCTATGAAGGATATAAGGAGTAGTAGAGGCCTCTTCTAGGCTCTTCCTTCTAATAACCAGATCTTCCTTCTTGCGACTGTTGTTGCTCCTCCTCCTATTCATGATTCAAGGTTTCTAGATTATTAGCTACATCTTAACCAACAATAGTAGTAGCAGCAGTAGCCTCAGCCTCACATAAACTCTCACAACATACTCTTTCCCTAGTAGCTTCCATGGCTGCAAATAACAACTATAGTCTTAGCAGCCTAGGATTTGTGCAAGATTACCAACTCCATCACTGCTTCTACCATGAGAGTCATCATAGAGACTAACAACAGTAACTGTTGCACATCAAGAAGCACTATATTCATGAAGGAAGTAAAACATAGAACCTCCACAGTAGGCCAGCTTAAGAAAGCCAACATCATCAAGGGTCAATGGATAGATGAAGAGGACATGTATATAACATTTTTTAGAAAACAAGTACCTTATTAGTTCTAGGTTTTGTAGGTTTTTAGATTGTGGTTTTTGAGATTTCACATTATTGGAAGAATTGCATTTAGCATCTTTCAAAGGATAGGTGCCCAGTTCCAAACTTATATAGAAGGATAAATGATATCGCATGGTTTGTATGGTTGTTGCAATGTGTGGATAGGCTATTGTTGATATTGGTGGAGAAATATGGAGTTGAAAAATAGTTACATATTGCTCAAATGCTTTCGAACTAGGTGGGAGAATAGTGTAGAGAAAGATGACACAATCATCCATGATTAGACATTAAGGTTTTTAGTTACATTTTGCTTTATTTCTTTCTTGCAGGACAAAGATTTTACTTTGCTATTCATCACTTGATCTGGATCATGGATCATTAATATTTTTTGATTCATGTAGAAGGATATATGATAGAAGAGGAGGAGAGAATTTTGGTATAGGCCCACATGGATCTCGGCAATAGGTGGGCTAAGATTGATAAGCAGCTACTAGGTAGAACCAAAAATGCAATCAGGAACCATTGGCATACTACTAAGCAAAGACACAAGGCTAGTAGAAGGTCAAGGAGAAACCTAGATGTCTCCTCCTCCTCAAGGATCCACAGAAGTTCAATCCTTCATGACTATATTAGAAGACTCTTTGATCACAACAACTAGAACATTCAATAACAACATCCCAATTTATCTTCATCATTTTTCTCTCTTCCCGATTTTAGAAATGACCTTCAAAATGCTACATTTTAGTAGCATTAGTCTAGCATTGAAGTGGAAGAAAAATTACCTAATATTTATCCTACAACCTTTATGTGCACAAATGATAAAATAGATTTGAATTTAAATAAAATGATGTTTGGCTGCCCAACCCGTCAAAGTTCTCTAGCCTTCAACAACTTTGAGTTTGATAACAATGTAACTAGCATCTTGCCCACAATTGAATAGTCAACTATGGATAATTTGTAAATCCAGTGATGTTTTGATTTGATAATGATGTAGCCAATAGCTTGTATGTTAAGTGATTGATATTTAAATTTTATAAAAATCTTTGTAACATAGAAGACTATGGAATCGTGAAAGTTGCATGTAGTAGGACTTGGAGTAGCAAAACAAAATCAATGATGATGTGTTAGAAATTATAATATTTGAAATTTCATGTTGTGTATAGAATTATTCATGTGATTCATTCTAGAACTCTACATTTATTCAATGTGTTTGAATGAAATGCAAAATTTATCTTTTAGAAAGTAGCAAATTTTTCTTTTGGAGGAGCATGAAGAGCAATTGCAAATCTATGATTTGAATTTTGTCATCTTAAGCCTTTCATGTTAAAAGGATTATCATTTCTAAAATTGTGTTTTATATAGGGTTATAGAAATGGTGCTAAATGTTTAAATGTATGGTAAATAGGTCTTTTATTAATCAAAATTGATCATCAAACATTACTTTACAGGGTAAAAATATTCCATCCTTAGATACAAGGAAAAAGATTACAAGTAACCTTAAACCAATCATGATCTTCCAGTGTTTAATGTTGTAATTGAGCCTGAATAGAACAACTAAATTAAGTATTAGCCTTAATTGAAATGAACATAGATTGTTATTAGAAAGCAAGAGCAATTTTGAGTTTCCATGAGTAATAAGACAAACCATTGTACAAACTATTGTTGAAAAGCACTAGCATTTTTGAATTTTAACAGGTTAAAGAATGATAGGGATTAAGTTGTATTTCATGTTTGATAATAGTAGTAATGTATTGGATTGTATTTTATATGAACTAAAATTTTTAATCTGGTCATAATTAATTATTATGAGTGCAATCTCTTTATATTGAAGAAATACCAAAACATTTTTTTAACCAAAACCAAAGATTTATAGGAGCTAGGCACTCTAAGAAAACATGAAAGGATGTCTCATCCTAAGCAGTGTGGACATAATTGGCTAAGGAGCACTTAGAGCAACTGATCTCATTCTTGTATGGAGACTTTGAAACATGAAACACCAAACAAAACAAGCTAGGCATTAATGAATTCCAAATTGGATCTCATGTTTGGACTAGGAAGACTATGAAAGATTTATATTCCATCTAGGGCTAAGAGTGTGAGCAGTAGTAACCTTTTGCACCATGACACAATAGATTTGGTAATTAGAATAATTTCTAAAATTATGCTTTCATAAACACTTGATATTATAAAGCATGTTGCTATCTAAAGAACCAAAGTAATTGTTTGTAAGGAATTCAAGCCACCTTGGTAAGAAAAAGAGACATTGAATTGTTGACCAAGAAAGAGGAGCCTTTACAACATAAATAAAGCCAATCACTAGGCAGTTGGACTTTGTCAACATAAATAAATAGTTATTGTAATGATCTTGACCAAGAGATAACTTTTTCATGGAATTATTATTTTGGATAACCTACATTGGTTTTGATTTTTTTATTCAATATGAGAATAGGTTTTAAGTGAAATAATTTGAGATTTTATTAATTAAAAAAATATAAAAGATTCTCTTGGCTAAATAATAGATATATATTATAAATATAGTGCTAAACTAGTTAGATATATAAATGATTTCCTGTTAGATTGCAATCTTCATTTCTAAATTTTGATTTATATATAATTTTATTTTGGGATTTCTTATTTTTGTGTAATCTGCATATTCTTATCATGTCACATATCTATTTGCCACTTATCGCTTATGATTTTCACAATTTGATTACACTTGAAGATGTATTTTCATTAGGTATGATTATATTTTTGTATTATTCTTTTAATTACAAGAATCTCCAAATTTCATTTTGGGGTTTTGGAAGTTTTTCATAACATTGAGATTTCATGTTATATGAGGTATAGCTTTCTCAAGCACAAATCAACAACCAAAACCTCCAACTAACAAAATAGAGTAATTACAAGCTAAGAAAATAGTGCAAATTACAACAAGGAACTTAATCAAATACATATTCATAATAATTATTGAATTTACATAGGAAATGATATTGATCAAATTTTACTTACTAATGACTTATTATACTTAATTAATGATTTTGTAATAAAGCAACGTATTTAGAATGCATACTTCAAATCTGACTTGAAAGTTGTAATAGCACATTATAGGTTTGCTTCAAGAATAGCACTTACAAGCTGCATAAATATCTTTCAAAAATGAAGAGAATAAATTCTAATTAGGTAAATATGAATTTAATATTTATCCCCCTAAAATAGGCACCATATTGTACTTTATTAATTTTAGAATATATATTAACATACAACTATATTTTATTTTTGAGACTTTAACAAAAGAATTTATGGAACCACAGTACAGCACGGTCAGAGCCGTTGATCACTGCCCATCTCTACAACGGGCAAGTAGCGTCAGCCATGCTGAAATGGCAGCCAACATCATTGTTGTAACAGCGCCATTCAAGCTGTAGAAAGCAGAATTGCCTTCAGAACTTTCCTTGTTTATGGAACTTTTCTTGTAGGCATATTTAGTTATACCTTCCACAATTGTAGTAGAGCCTTGCTTCTTCAACTGGCTTATACAGTATAGCAACATTTCTAATTTGTATTAGGTCTGGATGCTCAGTTCAGCTTGCTGTTACAATATAGAAGTATTTCTGATTTTGAATTAGACCTTTTATTTAGTGTTTGGTTCCTTGCTTTTCTGTCCGTCCGGTAGTCAGAGGAGAAGAGGAAAGTACACATGATTTCAAGCATCAATTTTGGCCTTTCATTTTCTTCAAACCTGAATAGATGTTTATGGATGTTGTGGGTAACCTATACCTCCCGAAGTTCTCCGCAAGCGTTATGGCCCTGAGACTGACGTGAAGACGACCGCCATCATTCTTTTTGGGCAGAAAGATAGCTGGGGATTCTGGACGCTGTTTTGTGAGGCCACAATGATTTAGAGTCTGACACACGGCTGGCAATATCTGAGGGCACCCAGGATTAAATAAAGACGCAGCCCATGCGCAAGATTTAGCCAGGATTCCTTTCTTTTACAAATATATGCTTAAGGTTGCTATGGACTGCCCTCTTCACAATGGCAGACATGCGCTGCAGTTCTCTCTGTGTTGGCCTTCATGGGATCCTATTCTCGCCTTCAAGAACTGTGTTCTGTTAAGCTACATTACTAATTATTCTCACTTTCTTAGCTCTGCATCTGAATCAGAGTCCCATTTTTAAGTGTTAATGAGATTGTCCTCAGCATTCTAAATTTACTATGCCTAATTAGATCCTCCGTTTGGATGTGTGATGCATGATTTAGATCTGTGGATGCAAGATTTAGATCTGTAGATGCAAAAAAGGAGACCAAAGCAGAGGAAGCAGAACATGAGAGTGCAGGCCATAGGCATGACCACAAACATGCATGCATCGGCTTGCAAAATATCGGGTACCAGAAATTGCGGCGAAGTTGTGAATCCGGGAGCATGCCTGCTGCTATGGATTTGAAGCATGTAGAGCGTTCGCCAAGAAAATGTAGGAGTGTTTTGGTCGATGAAGGTGAGGAAATGCTGGACAGGCCTATGGCTCTGGCCAAAGTTGCGGTTCTCATCCTGGATTGGGAGTTTCCAGGCCATGGATCTGCTATGGTTTTGAGGTCATGTTGTCCGTGTTGGCAATTAGGTTTCCGCACAGAAAAGGTTGCCACGAGAAGAAGAGCTATTTCCAAGACATGCACATCATCATGGAATCTGCTCCTGTCACCTCTTTCTCAAAGCTTGCCACATCGAAAGCCTTGCCTCTCAGAGACGGGGATTTTGTTATGTAAACGAGGAATCCTTATCTCGCCGCCATTTTGTAAGGATGGACTCATTGTTTGCTTGCAATTTTATTGTGTAACCAGGCAATTTCTTGCTTACTGTAGTCAGAAGTCTCCTATTTTTTTTAAAATGAAACTCTCTTGTAGATGGCGGAAATTTCTTTTTTCAATTTCACTTCTCTTTTATCGCCCCCTTGTTCAAACCGGTTCATTTTCGAACATTCTTTTACATTCCTGTTATGCTTATTCGGGACAATTAAAGAGCGATTTGATCGAATCAGTGGACTTTTTCTCTGTCTCTAGGGATTCTAGGAATGGAATGAGTTCTGTCAATAGATTTTAGTAATCTACATCATATTTCTTTCCAACAAAAAAAATGTATGCCATTTTAGAGAGTTTTGTTTTGTGTTTTGTTTAAAGTTTTTCTTTATCGAGTACTTTTGTCTGATACATTACATTTTTGAAATTACGCGATCCCTGTTTGATGGATTAATGGTATGGTGCTTGTTTACACATTGCTCTTTAGCAAGTCTGCAGTATTGGTTTCCGCGTTTCCATCAAAGAATTTCTCAATGGTGTTCCACGTCATTTTAGTATATCAAAATTTTCGGAGGTAATGGAGAGTTAAAAAAAATGTCAAAATGGTTTTTAACGTGAGGCTATAATTTGATATTTGATAGTTAGGCAACAGAGGGCGGTGCTTCATCGCCTTTACACAGTTGGTAAAATAACTTTTAAATAAATTTTTCTAGGTTTACTGTGGTTAGAATTGCAGCTTCTTTGAATGGCAGAGTTATCTCCTTTCTTCTCCTGTTCGATTTGATAGTTATAGCTTTGAGGTGACAGTAGCAGAGATGTCTCAGATTTTATGCAGACCTTGCATTGTTCTTTTCAGTACATATAATTTTCCAAGTATTCTAGAAGGGTTCTATGGAGATTTAGTTTTCATCTTTTTATGGGTATGGATATGAATGCCAAATATATCGTTTACTTGCTAAGATGTTGCAGATGCCANCTATTCGGAAAGGGTTCTATGGAGATTTAGTTTTCATCTTTTTATTGGTATGGATATGAATGCCAAATATATCGTTTACTCGCTAAGATGTTGCAGATGCCACCTCATACGAGGTTACTTGATTACAATCAATATGCTACAGATTTGGTGGAGAGATTTAAAAAATGACATAATCTTACCAAAAGCTACTTTCTTTGTTAAAAATGGAAACAGGTATCTTTTCATATTGTAAAGAGCAAAAACCCTTAAATGAAATATTTTTTTATTGCATGCAGATAGTCTACTGTCCTGGTATCTTTTCATATTGTAAAGAGCAGAAACCCTTAAATGGAATATTTTTTTATTGCATGCAGATAGTCTACTGTCCTTGTGGGTGGGTGTTAGAAGGAAAAGTTAAATACTCAAACACCATCAATGCTTAAATCATTTTTAGGATTTTAATGGGCGGACATTCAGGAGAGTGTTATTGCATGCTAGTTCTTACCAAAAGCTACTTTCTTTATGCAAAATGGAAGTTTTTTTCAATGTGGAGATGGTATACCCTCCTTTTAGGTTTCTACTAGAAGCAATAGTTTAATGGGTGAACACCATTTGTGCTTACTATGCATTTTTAGCATTTTAATGAGTAGACATTCAGGATCTGAGTTCTATGTTCTAGATCAACAAATGACCAACATTCATCTTTATTGTTAAAGTTGAAATGTTAAGAATTCAATTTTGTTATACAATTTTAGGCACCAAAGTGCATTTATTTTCCATATGAAACGTTATCTTTGTTTTTTAATAGCTTTGTCAAATATGATAGCTTGCTTGGACAGCTCAAACAACTTTACAGGGTGAATCTTCATGGTCATGTTAAAGTTGAGATGTCATGGTTTTGTAGAAGCTGAAAGCTCTAAGATTAAATTTTGTTGCACGATTTCATACATGAAAGAGCATTTAATTTGTCTGAAATATGGTGTTAGAGCAATAGTTACTTTAAGTTTCTAGTGTGTGTAAACTTCTTGAAAGGGTGCTTGTTTATATGACACGCTCTAGTTCTTCCCAAAAGCTACTTTCCATACAAAAATTGAAAATATTTTTAATTCCGTGCAAAGAGTATGCCCTCCTCACTGGTTGACATTACAACCAACACTTTAATGTTTGAACACCATATGTACTTCAGCATTTTTAGATTGTTAATGTGGTAAACAAGTAGAGTAGATTTATCAAATAGTATGCCCAATATCAATTATCAAATAGTATGCCAATATCAAACCATGAACATTTATGGTTATGAACTAAAGTCAACATGTCAATAATTAAATCTTGTTCTCCCATCACAAGCATCAAAGTGCATTTATTTTTTATCTATAATTTTTTAATGGCTCAGTTTTATATGACAAGTTAGCTAAAACAGGCAATAGAAATCAAGCAATGAAAATTGATGGTTATGGTAAAGTTAAGAGGTTTGGAATTAAATTGTTCTCCAATTTTAAACACCAAAGAGCATTTATTTTTTGTTTGAAGTAATGTGTTAGAACCAATGAAAGTTTTGGAAGACACCAAACATCTTTCCAAGCTATTTCTAAAAGTATTGATTTTCTATGGTTATCTAAGTAATGCAATATGATATAGTAATCATTTTTACATAGATTAAGTGTAGGAGGGTGATGAGTGGTGGCATATCCAACACCCAATCATACGAGATATGAGTGTTCATGCACAATCCCAATCGAATATCGTGGACAAGGCAATGTGATTATACTAGTAATTGGTTAAAGTTCACAATCAATGTCTTCCCACGTAAGTTAGTAAAATTGATGCATATGATTTAATTCATGATGAGGTATATGATATTGATGTTGTATGAGCTAAAGTGCTCCTAATAGACATAAGCTAAAAGCAAAGGTTTCTAAATGTAAATGATAGTTAAACAAATCTAATCTATCCTATGTGATGAGTAGCCAATCCTATCATTCTATTCACACCTTGGATTTCATGAAACTATTACTGGAATTACCAAGTACTTCACTACTAGGTGTACTAAGTGATAGTACTACTAGGTTATCAAGTAGCTATACTTACATATTTGAGATTAGTTACACTCATTCTGCTCAACAAGAATAATGGTAAAGTGTAGTAAACATAAAACTAATTAAAAACAAAAATAAAATTGAGTGTTGCAACAATGATGGAAAGTAATCTTAATCTTTATTTGTAGGCATGTAATGTGCCCAAGTGCATCACACTTGAATGAAGACTACGGTTAATCACTTAACATCACATTGTGAGCACACATCACTAAGTACTGAAATCATGAAAACAAACAAAAAGAGTTCTATTACTATGTTAACTAATCTTCCCCGATCTTTGTGTGTAAGTGTTGCTTTTATAGGTTGGTATGCACACTGATCAATTAGCTGAGATATCGTAGATGCTACGTCACATCTATTTGATAAATTCATATTTTTCTTGACCAATTATATTGTAACTATGATATTGTATCTACAATGTCATATATACGATGTTGTAGCACAAGCTACATCATCATAGATCCAAAAATTTTGGGCAGTGTGCAACCTATAAATACAACAACTAGGTGCATGGATCTAGATAACTTTTTATTCCATCCTTAGGTAGACACATGCTGTTTTTTTTTGTAGCTTTAGTGATAAAGTGAATGCCTGCAGTGTGGTGTAATGCAATTGTACGGAATCTTTATTCGAGTGAAGTGTACTTGGGCATAGTTTATGGTTTGAAATAAAGATCAAGATTGTTTTTCATCATTGTAGCATCCACTTAGTTTTACTATTTTACTTAACGTAATTTTTACTATTTTCTTAGTTTAATCATCTATATTTCCAAGTACTTTACTTTTTTGTTCATTAGTAAAGTGGAACCAATACAGCTAGTTTTGAATATTTACGAATAATCATTTGGTAATCCCAGTAGTGTTATTGCTTGGTTCACTGAGTAGCATAATGCTTAGTAACCTAGTAATGGTTACATGAGTCCAAGATGTGTACAGTTCTCCAAGACTGAATGTTCATCACTCTAGGCTAGAGTAGATTTACATTACTATCATGACTTAGACTTAGAATTAAATTTCACTCTCAATCATGTTTATCGCTAGGAGTAATCAAGGCCTAACAACATCAATTATCATATGCCTTATTTTGGACTAAACCATACGTGACAAAGCTACCACTAGTCCAAGTGGGAAGACAATGTCCTATGATCAATGCTTAACAATCTAGATGCCACAACTACTCCCATCCATGAAATTCGATTGGATCATATGTGAATGTTTATGATTCATATGGTTGGGCCTAGGTGGCACCTAGAACTCATCATTGGCACTGTTGCTAAGGATGGTGCTAGTCATCTAGATTAGTTATATCATCAACAATCACTGTAAATGTGTTAACGACCTATCTTTTAGAAAATATTAATATTATAAGTCACACATGCTATCAAAGAAAAGTAAAAGAAAACACATAACATCTATTTAGTAGACAATGTAAGCTTGAAATTACTTCTTTTTCATATCTTCATCTATATAATTGATGCATTACTTAGTCTAGGTGTTAGATCTTTCTGGCATTAATGTCTTTAAAAAGATCACCTTTTGGATTTTTTTTTCATAGTTTAGATGGACCTTTAGTTATCTATAGAATTCCATGCCTAGCTATTATTTTCAACAATGTCTAAACTACCAACATTATGTTGCCATTGAATACTTTTTTTTTGTTGTAAACCTATCCTTGCATTAAAATCTTCACAAATAAATACTGAGCCTTTGCTAAAAATACTACAATATCTTTATTTAAGAACTAAAAAGGATGATCATAAGAGAGCTCTATAGAATTATACAACATAGCATCTATAGGGGCAAAAAAATAGTATATGGCAAGGAAAGCACATAAGATTTTTAGCCAAATATATTGTTTATGATCATTATTTTTTTATAAAAGCACAAAATCTTCAATAGATTTCCTCACTAATACTAATGCGACTAGAATCTTTGCCTCTTTACCCTAATCTTGTGTTTCTTGTAAGAAATTGAATAAATTCAAGAACTACAAAATCTACAAAACCGACATGTTTCTAGGTTTTAACAAAACCAAAGAACTCAAAGCTATCAAAGAAACTATTGAATGAAACAAATTTATTTGCAATTCCACAATCTATATTAGGAAATTCACACATTAAGGTTATATATGTTTTTTGAACAATTTTTGAGTTACTGCTTATTTTTAATTACTGCCATGTTGCTAGCATTTAGGTTTGATACAAAACCCTTTTCATCTACTACCTTAATATTTTTCTATTTGTTCATCCCTTTCTACAAGTTTGATGAGTGGCAAGGTACCTCTACGCCCAACCATATGAATCATTAAGGCATTACATGCAATCCGATTGAATTCGATGGACCTATAGTTATCTCACACACTAGTTCCTCTAGAAAGTGAAATAGTGTTGAGAACGTTGGTTGTCTTCCCAAGTACACTTGTCAGGCTCAAAGGTATCGTTGAAGTGTAATTAAGGTATATAAATTTTTATCATTTATGTCTTATCGATGTAATCACCTACAATAAGAATAAAGGGTAGAGTAGATTGAAACTAATGTATATCACCCAGCTAGCCTAACACAAGTAATTGCCTCACTTTCCTGAACACATATAGCATTGATTGGCTACCAAATGTTAAGCGTTGTTAGGTTACCAAGTACTAGATGAATGCTTGAAGTGGTCATGCTCATATTCATTAATTGTTGGAAATATATTGCTTAATGAAATGCATTAAAGTAAAGAGAAAGAAAGTAGAATGCAATAAAGAAAATATTAAGCTATTCTCAGTGCTACAAAGATTGGGAAAATAGTTCGTTTTATTCCAATCACACTGCTATGCTTAGGTGCATCCGTGCTTGAACAAAGAACTATACACACTTTAGACTCCTTCTGCAGGCACCCAGAAAATATTTTAACTCTAAGGAAAATAAACTACAAGAGCTTCACTACTCTGATTAAGAATGATCAATTTTTTTAAAAAAAAATGGGATCCTAGGCACAATATTTATAGATTTGGGGAATATACCCTAACGTTGAATATTCAACGTCATGTACCCAATGTTGTGGTCAAGACAAACAGTGATTCATCATACCCCCATAGACAACAATTCATCATAAGCCCATCACTGAATGTATGCCAAAAATAACCAATGGAATCAAAGCCTCAATGGATGGACATGCATGCTTGTTTTTCCAAATATTCTCCTTCCAACTTAGTCATAGGAGAGATGCCCATTTGTGCTAAAATTATATACGTGGCTTCTCAATTTTTAACTTTTTTGTTTTAAACTATTTTTCATACATTTTTTGTTTTTTGGAAAGACATGTTACCCATGCTTGTAGGAAACCCTCTAACTAAGATCCCTTTCACTTCTTGCTTCTCCTTTCTTCCTTCTTTGGAATGGTGGGTAGTCCATGGGGATGTTCCTATACCTTGGAAATTTAAGGCATGAGCTCACTATGGGGAGGACCCACTTGCATACTTCTTAGTTGGGATGGTTAAATTTCTTATCCCCTAGCCATTTTTTCTTTTAAAACCTATATTTTCCACCTCAGCGCATCCAGTTTTTGTAATCCTTGACAATAAAATTTTTTCTCAATATTCTTTCCATATGTATTACTATCCCTTTTAAACCATTCTTTCTTATTCTAGGCTTTCTAGCTTCCTCTAGGCTTCATTTTCATGTCAAAACTCATTTTCTTACTTAGTATTATAATTGGAAAAAATTTCATTTTTTGCTACAGCAATGTAGCTAGATGTGTCAACACATCCCCATCAACATAGCCAGATGCATTAACACATCCCCATTGATGCATCACAAAAATCCTATAAATAATGATGGGAGTTTAAAAATTTTTTGCATTTTCTTCAACACACAAATGGAGTTTTTGCAATTTTCATAGCATAGAGCCTTTTTGAGCCCATAACTTCCTAATCATTTGTCAAAATCCACTTGTTCTTTGATCCTATAGCTATTGAAGGTGAGCTTTGTGTTGTGGGGGCCATACATTTATGGTTTTGGTAGGAAAATGGTAAGAGTTTGACTAGGGTCTATGTTGGCAACTGTTTGGGACGCGACCACCAACGAGTGTCCTCGAACAGGATTTAGGTGCCTACTGGTCTCTGGCAACACCAAGGCCCAGATACCTCCAAATAAACTCAGTAGTTAATGTGAGTATGTGTGGATGCTGTTGTGGTGTGTGGTTGTGTAAAATGTAACAATTGCGTTGTGTGTGAACTACAAA
>MNCI01017377.1:132772-148236 GCA_015680685.1 Gnetum montanum
GAAAAAAAAGCAGATTTGTGTAGACCTCAAATATTTAAACAAGGTAAAATAACACGAGTAAACACTTCGCAATAAAGCTATCCCAAATTCAATATCTACGAATTGTTCAAACTTCCAAGGCTCAAACAAACAGTCAAGCTTTAAGATATTTCAGGGTGCTAAGGGTTTTAGGTCTCTGCCCAGCGCCTGTTTTAAATTTTCGTCAGTTGGAGCCGTAAAACTGTTGAACAATCGGCAATACTGCACGGTCATTTCAGGTTTTCAACCAGGGATAGGGGGCTTTCAGCTTATGATAGCTTTTGATTCAACATCTCCATGATTGCACGCGTTTTTTTTCTCTTCCGATGCTGAGCTGAATAACTAATAATTTTTGGGGCGAACTGCTCATATTATTTTCTGCAAATGTAACTACATATGCTGTTTTAGTTGCCCCTTTTTTGCCTGAGTATGCAAGTTCTCCGCCATCTCTATTTTCTTCATGTGCGCTTGCCTTCGGATCTGATTCTTATGTCGAATTTTTCACATTATTCAAGTTTGAAGACTGCATGTGCTCCGTTCCTGCTCCAGCGGTGGCCATTATTTTTCTTTGTTTTTCTTGATCGCATTTTTCTTGCCTCCTTCATGTTCAGGGATTTACCGCTAATACGATGGCCAATCCAATCCTCTGATAATCTAACCCTTTAATAATCCAATTTTTGAATAATATGATAATGTATTATCCATGATTGTCAACATCAACAGGGAGTATTTCCTTTAATAGCAAATAATACCATCCTTAGTCTTTTTTATTTTAATTCCAATCTTTATAACTTAACAACCAAACACTTCAACATATTAGCTTGCCTCCTGTCAACTCACTATATTAAACTTCAATTTTATGACTAGGAATTGTGCTATCTTTGAACAAAATATTCCAACTGTTCCATGTAATGGCTAAATGTGCCAACAGTCTAGATCTAGATGGAGACACAAGGAAGAGACACCTCTTATTTATAGAACTGGTGGTGGGCTATGATATCGTGTATGAGATATTGCAGGGAAGGATGTGATATTGCGACCCATGCAATATTGCTTCCCATCATACCCCCATGAAAGAATAAAAAATCATCCTTGAGTTTCTCAAAAAATATTGGGAAGGTATGGGATTATTGACTTGAATGGAACTAATGTTGAATGGGATGACATGTGAATGGATCATCATTACAGAACATGAAAAAACTGGTGTTCATGACAACAAGAGTGAACACTTTATACATTTGACATTAGACCTTATTTGGTAGCTGAGAGAGAAGAGAGAAGAGAGAAGAAGTCTACTGCTTCCAATGCCAAGATTGCACCTTTTGTTGTCCATCCATAAGCACGCCATCAATCTTGTTCCTTGCATAATTTCTTTAGCAAGGATCCATTCCAAGTGTTCCCTCCAAGTCCAATCCATGGTTGTATGATTACCATATGCACACACAACATAGTCTTATATTAGCAAGGGTAAACAAATCACAATGGAATTGATACCTTGCTTCGGTGAAAGGTCTATTGGCTGAGTTGTGGTATGGATGATTGTGAATTCTGGAGATATAATATCGGTGACTATTGAAGATGCAGGGGCTAGGAGAAAATTGAAAAAATTGGGTCATAACCCTCATGACTAAGAGCGAACCTCCAATAGCAATAGAATGGAAAAAGAAAAGGAATAAGGAAGATGGAGAAAAAGAGAAAACTGTAACGTCGATGAAATGGATGTCATGATGGAAATGAACAAAATAAATGGTGACTGCAGAAATGTTTAAAGAAAATAAACTAATGGATGCACCAAATAGGAATGTTAGTTGGTCCTCCCGAAAGTAGGCACCAAATAGGAATGTTAGTTAGTTCCATGCATGTTAGTGAGTTTCTTTCCTTATTAGCTATCAACCACTAGGTGTTTTCTTGTTGCGTGGTTGCTACATACAGGAACATTTGTATCTAAGTTTTTTGGGCACACTGGTTGCATACAAGAAATGTTGAGAACTCCTGTACATCATCACCCTCTGTATCACTGTATGTGATGCATGAAACTTTCTTCTTCTCAAACTTTTTATAAATGTTTTCCTTAGTTATTTTCAAGGAAAGATCGCGGATTTGTAGGCATGTGTTTATGGTACTTAGCCATGCCCTCCGCATTATAATTGGGAAATCCACTTTATTATTGTTGACTTATATCACTAAGAAATTAGCTGGGTATGACCAACCACGCATAGTGGTAACAATGTCCTCCACAAGTCCCAAAGGGATAGTGATGGACTGGTTAGCCAGCTCTAATTGAATATTGCTTTTCTTGAGTGGAGGCAGGTTCTAGGCTTTATACATTTCTTGCATATTAAGTTAACTCTGGAACCTAAGTCAAAAAGAGCCTTACGTGGTTCACTCCTAGTGACTTGGAAGTAGATTAAGGGACTTCTAGGGTCAGAGATTTTTCTAGGAAGGTGGCCCACCTTTATCCAATTAGTGATGATATGTATTAACATAATTGTGTGCATTGAGGTGTGTTTTTGGTTTGAAGGAAGCTCCAAAGCATTACTTGATGGAGGAGTAGTCATTGACTCAACCACTTATGAATGTGAGAGGTGGTTTGGACTATTAGTTCTAAAGAAAGGTCTTCTCTTTGTATGGTTGTTAAAACTAATTTTGGGTTGAAGGTTTATAGCTCTTGTAGCATTACATTGCTATAGTAGAGTGGGGAGTTCCCCTTGCATTGTTGGAGCAACTGGTAGTGGAACTATCGACATAAGAGATGCAGAAGGATTCGAAGGATGATATGCAGGTGGAGTGTCTCTTCCAAGAGAGGGAGTCTTAAAATGCTCCCAAACTTGGTAGTACCATTGTGGATTCATGTGATTAATAGATTCATTTGGAGAAACTAGCTACTGCATGTAATAGTCATATTGATCGGGTTGCCGGTAAGGGTATTGTTGCCTAGGCAGTGGCATCCCCCATAAATGTGGGTATTGCCACTACTGGTGCTGCTTGATGGGTTGTGGTGGAGTTCCACTTGGATAGTAAGTTAATAGTTGGTAAAACTATCCTAAGCTACCTTGGGGATAAGGTAACGTTTGGGGTGCCTGCTGTTTGTTAAATCTTGAGTTGAATGCATACACTCAAGACTCTTGTAGATGTAAGATTATTGGGCAACATCCCTTAGGATGGTCATATTGGTAGATCTCACATCCACCCTCACTGTCTATATTAGAGTCCACAACCTCATCGAAAATAGTCATTTTTCCCTTACCCTTGTTATGTGCATGGTCTAAATATCTCCTCTTTTTCTTATCATGGTCACTACTTCGCTCCTTATACTTCTCTATGATTTTTAAAATGGTTTCCAATATACTATCTAAGGAGTCCCACATCTGATCTACCTTAGTTAACACTTTGGTTGTTAGCTTTTGAAGTGGCAATTTTTTTCTATTCGCCAACTCTTCGAGTGGGGACTCATCCTCTTCCTCATAGAATCTTACTCCCCTCTTTCGGAGGGAAGGATCGTGGTTATAGTCTTTTGAGCTTTCTCTTTTTTGTAGCTCTCCTTCTTCCTTAGCTACTTGCTCCAATATTCTATGAACTTCATGAGACCTAGGTTTAGATAATCTCCCTTGGACATATGTCCCAAGGGTTCTCCTAGTTTCATGTCTTAGCCCATCTACGAGATGGTGTAGTTGATCCAATTGTGCGTAACCATGGCCTAGGCAACAATGTAGCAATGCATAATATCGACCCATGGTAGCATCCAAGGGTTCATGATTTCCCTTCTTTCATTCTTGGATCTGCTTATGCAAGTTGAACACTCTGGAGTATGTTTGGTATTTATCGTTAAACAGTTCTAGTATTGTACTCCATCGTCTAATGTATTTCGGTTCTAAGGAATGATAGCAACTTTCTTCTTCTTTTATGAGTGTCCTAGCAAAAAAAATTAACTTCTACCACTCCTACACTCAACCATAAGAATACAAGCATCACATGTGGAATTGGGTAAAACACTATACACTAAGTGCCTACATGCCTTATGGAAGAGCTAAGGTTAATCAATTGTTGTCCTCCTAAGCTTACTTGTATTTGTCATGGTTGTATGTTTAAGCAAGCTTGAGGCATGTGATTTTTATATCTTTTATGTTTTATTGCTTATGCTAAGAGAGGAAAGGTGTGAAGAGACTAAGTAACTAACTTTAACTAATTAAGCGTTAATCATCCTAACATCAATATCTATTCCCACTTGTCATTTCAAACCCTGAACCAATGCAATGCTATTGGGATTACCTAACGCTATTCGTTACTGGGATTACGAAGCGTAACCCAGGTGCTCGAAACGATCGTATTGAATGCACTTAACTATGATATTTTATGGTTAAGAGAGATTAAGTCCTTAAGAAAGCATTTAAACAATTAACAATAATTCAAGTCCTATTTAACTTAGTCCATGGACTGCAAGGTTTATCTAAAACTTTTTCTTTATTTTCGTACACAATTGTGTGCTCAGGTATAGAATTTCTCAAATAAAGATCCGTTCACTTTGGGACTCCTACTATGGGTACATGGAAATTATTCTAACTTTAAAATGTAAAAGAACCAAACATTAGTATCAACATCGTAAGTTAAAGGTAAAAACCAAACATTAGCAACCAATAGAAAATAGTTCATACCATCCATAAGAGCACTTATTGGGTGATAAACTTAAAAAAATTGATAAGACACACACATATACACACAAATTAAAGAAAAGGTATAAATGATGTTGTAAAACAAAAACAAGAAAAGTTGAAGATATTTGTAAAACAAAAATATGTAAAATAAAAAGATAAAAAGAAACTGAAGGCTCAAATGATCAGCATAGGTGGCCATCACCCCCATGACTGAATTGAAAGCTAGAGATCTGAGATAATGAGCATTTGTTTAAATTTTTTAGAAGTGTCCAACTTCTCCCAAGTTATGTTTTCAGGTTAAGGAATGGAAGTTGGCGACACTCATACCCCAATGTATCTATGCTTTCATTGTGGTTGCCCATTGTTCCCCCAGTTAGTTCCATGCATGTTAGTGAGTTTCTTTCCTTATTATCTATCAACCACTGGGTGTTTTCTTGTTCCGTGGTTGCTACATACAGGCACATTTGTATCTAAGTTTGCTGGGCACACCGGTTGCATACAAGAAATGTTGAACACTCCCGTACATCATCATCATCTGTATCACTATATGTGATGCATGTAACGTTCTTCTTCTCGAACTTTTTATAAATGTTTTCCTTAGATATTTCCAGGGAAAGATTACAGATTTGTAGGCATGCATTTATGGTACCTAGCCATGCCCTCGCCATTATAATTGGGAAATCCCTTTTATTATTTTTGACTTCTATCACTAGCAAATCAGCTGAGTATGACCAACCATGCAAAGTGGTAACAATGTCCTCCACAAGTTCCAAAGGGATAGTGATGGATTGGTTAGCCAGCTCTAATTGAATATTGCTTTTCTTGAGTGGAGGCAAGTTCTAGGCTTTATACATTTCTTGCCATATTAAGTTGACTCTGGAGCCTGAGTCAACAAGAACCTTACATGGTTCATTCCCAGCGACTTGGAGGTAGATTAAGGGACTTCCAGGGTCAGAGACTTTTCTAGGAAGGTCGCCCACCTTTATCCAGTTAGTGATCATATGTGTTAACATTACCGTGTCTGTTGAGCTCTGTTGTTGCTTTGAAGGGAGCTCCGAAGCCTTCCTTGATGGAGAAGTAGTCATAGACTCAACCACTTATGGTTGTGAGAGGTGGTTTGGACTATTGGTTGTAAAGAAAGATGTTCTCTTTGTACGGTTGTTAAAACTAACAGTGGGTTGAAGGTTGATAGCTCTTGTAGCATTACGTTGCTGCAGTTGAGTGGCGAGTTCCCCTTGCATTGTTGGAGCGAGTGGTAGTGGAACTATTGCCATAAGAGATGTAGAAGGATTCAGAGGATGATATACATGTGGAGTGTCTCTTCCAGGAGAGGGAGTCTTGAAATACTCATGAACTTGGTAGTACCATTGTGGATTCATGTGATTAACAGAGTTATTTGGAGAAGCCAGCTACTGCATGTAATAGCCATATGGATCTAGTTGCCGGTAAGGGTATTGTTGCCTAGGCGGTGGCATCCCCCATGACTGTGGCTATTGCCACTACTAGTGCTGCTTGATAGGTTGTGGTGGAGTTCCACTTGGATAGTATGTTAATAGTTGGTGAAACTATCGTAGGTTACCTTGGGGATAAGGTAACCTTCGGGGTACCTGCTGTTTGTTAAATCTTGAGTTGAGTGCATACACCCCAGACTCTTGTAGATGTGAGATTATTGGGCAACATCCTTTAGGATGGTCATATTGGTAGATCTCATATCCATCCTCATTGTTTGTATTAGAGTCCATAACCCCATTGGCAATAGTCATTTCTTCCTTACCCTTCTTATGTGCATGGTCTAAATATCTCCTCTTTTTCTTATCATGGTCACTACTTCACTCCTTAAACTCCTCTACGATTTTTAAAATGGTTTCGAATCTACTATCTAAGGAGTCCCACATCTGATCTACCTTAGTTGACACTTTGGTTGTTAACTTTTGAAGTGGCAAGTTTTTAATATTCGCCAACTCTTAGAGTGGTGACTCATCCTCTTCCTCATCGAATCTTACTCCCCTCTTTCGGAGGGAAGGATCACAATTATAGTCTTTTGAGCTTTCTCCTTTCCGTAGCTCTCCTTCTTCCTTAGCTACTTGCTCCAACAACCTATGAACTTCATGGGACCTAAGTTTACATAATCTCCCTTGGGCATATGTCCCAAGGGTTCTCCTAGTTTCATGTCTTAGCCCATCTACGAGATGGCGTAGTTGATCTAGTTGTGTGTAACCATGGCCTAGGCAACAATGTAGCAATGCATAATACCAACCCATGGTAGCATCCAAGGGTTCGTGATTTTCCCTTCTTTCATCCTTGGATCTGCTTATGCAAGTTGGACACTCTGGAGTACGTTTGCTATTTATCGTTAAACAGTTCTAGCATTGTACTCCATCATCTAATGTATTTCGGTTCTAAGGACTGATAGCAACTTTCTTCTTCTTTTCTGAGTGTCCTAGGGAACAACTTTAACTTATACCACTCCTTTTCAATGTTTTGCAAGGCACAGGCATCATGAAATTCTTGTAAGTGGTTCTGTGGATCAACATTGTATCCCCCCTCAAATCATTGGATATTATTGATGTCTAGTCTCTTGATCCGGCTATCTTTCTAGTATCTTGTAGGTATTCTCACAGCCTCCATAATGTCTAACACACTCCAAGTTGCTAGTAGGGGTTCTTTGTTTTCATTTCCTTCATGGTGTCTATGATGCCTACGTGGTTCCCTACTTTTCCTTCTATGCCTTGACTCTCTTGAATGTCCTCTTTCTCACTCTCGACTAGCTCATTAAGGGTTCTTATCTTGCTTACCCTTATACTCATGGTTGTGCTCTTAGTGACTACATCCTGATGTGGTAGGAGAGTGTGAATGATGCGTTGAAGAGGAAGAAGAATGGGAACCATTGCGATGACGATGTTTCTTACCTTCTCTTTGGTGGTTATGACCTCGATCATGATGACGATTAGATTACCCATCCTTGTCATGTGTTTGTCCTTTCTCATTGAACACTTGGTGTTCGTGGGTATCAAAACTAGGGTTGTGAATTATGGAGTAAAGGTTCTAATGCCCTACCTCCTCACTATCGTTAGGAGGAGGAACATCATTTTGTGGGGAACCTATTGAGATAGGTTCACCACTGTTAATTTTTCTTATGATGGGCGAAGCATTATGGGGGCCTTTGCCCTTCAACGATATGTGGTGATTCTCCTGTCGCAAGTCCTATTCACCATGCACTTCTATGGGATAGTAGTCACTCATGTTGTAATCACATGAAACATACTCAATATATAATTGAGACATGCCAATTGTGTAAGGGCATGAAGGAGCGTGTTGGGGATAGCTCTATCTAGAGGCAACACTATGTTACCCTCAAAGTCTCTCCATCACAATTGTTCTTCTTGATGGAAGACAAAAGTAAAGTTGAGTATATATTCATCATGATGAATATATACCACATTGAATTTTTGAGGAACTGATAGTTCTTGATTATGTATGTTGTGTTGCCAATTGTCTTTTGTGTGATCCCTAGGTGGTGAAGTGCTTTTATGAGAAGAAGAAGACATTGTTATCTTGTCGGTGTTCTATTGACCATTGTTTGAATTTTCTTCTGATTAACCTAAAGGGTTCATCTAAGCTTCCCAATGATGTGAATGATTTCCTATGTTCTACTTAGCACACAAACAACTTAGTCCTTGGCAACGGTGCCAATGATGAATAGCGAGGTACTCCTACACTGAACCATAAGAATACGAGCATTACAAGTGCAATCAGGTCGAACACTATAGACTAAGTGCCTACATGCCTTCTAGAATACCTAAGGTTAATCAATCATTGTCGTCCTAAGCCTACTTTCATTTTTCATGGTTGTATGGTTAAGTAAGCTTGAGGCATGTGCTTTGTATATCTTTTATGTTTTATCGCTTATGCTAAGAGAGGAAAAGGGTGAAGAGACTAAGTAACTAACTTTAACTAATTAATCCTTAATCATCCTAACATCAGTATCCATTCCCACTTGTCATTTCACACCCTGAACCAATGCAATGCTATTGGGATTACCTAATTCTATTCATTATTGGGATTACCTAATGCTATTCATTATTGGGATTACCAAGCATAACCCACGTGCTCGAAGCGATCGTACTGAATGCACTTAACTATGAGATTTGAGGGTTGAGAGAGATTAAGTCCTTAAGAAAGTATTTTAAAAATTAACAATAATTTAAGTCCTATTTAACTTAGTCCATTGACTACAATATTTATCTAGAACTTTGTCTTTATTGTCATACACAATTGTTTGCTTAGGTATAGAATTGCTCAAATAAAGATCCATTCACTTTGGGACTCCTACTGTGGGCACATGAAAACTATTCTAACTTTAAAATAAAAAAATTGCAACAGTTTGGCTACGGTCTAGATCTAAATGGAGAAACATGGGAGTGCTCCCTCTTATTTATAAAACTGGTAGTGGGCTATGATATCGCATATGCGATATCGCGTATGCCATATCACGTACATGATATCTCAGCCCATCCAATATCGCATTCCATCAACAACATAAAGAAATTTTTCATTTTATTTTTAGGCATTATTTTCTGTAATGAATTCTACTAAAATAGCAATTCATTATTGCCTACACTGTTGTTGTTGTTTTTTTATTCATATCTATCTCGTGTCTATTTCTAGGGTTGTATCCCTATTTGCTTTTTCTTTTTGTTCGATTTTCATTTTTGTTGATGTTGTTTCTTTTACAACATCTGCTACTACATTTTCATGAAATTGGTGGACCATAGTAGTGGTAGAATGCACAACGTTGGCGGAATGGTTGTAGCATTAAGAAGCCCTATGAAGGATCTAAGGAGTAGTAGAGGCCTCTTCTAGGCTCTTCCTTCTAATAACCAGATCTTCCTTCTTGCGACTGTTGTTCCTCCTCCTCCTATTCATGCTTCAATGTTCCTAGATTTTTATCTACATCTTAACCAAGAATAGCAGAAGCATCAGCAACCTTAGCCTCACATAAACTCTCACAACCTTCTCTTTCCCTGGTAGCTTCCATGGCTACAAATAACAACTATAGTCCCAGCAGCCTAGGATTTGTGCAGCATTACCAACTCCACCACTACTTCTACCATGAGAGGCATCATAGAGACTAACAATAGTAACTGTTGCATATCAAGAAGCACTATATTCATGGAGGAAGTAAAACACAGAACCTCCACAGTAGGCTAGCTTAAGAAAGCCAACATCATCAAGGGTCAATGGATAGATGAAGAGGACAGGTACATAACATTTAGTAGAAAACAAGTACCTTAATAGTTCTAGGTTTTGTAGCTTTTTAGATTGTGGGTTTTGAGATTTCACATTATTGGAAGAATTGCATTTAGCATCTTTCAAAGGATAGGTGCCCAGTTCCAAACTTACATAGAAGGATAAATGATATCGCATGGTTTGTATGGTTGTTGCAATGTGTGGATAGGCTATTGTTGAGACTAGTGTAGAAATATGAAGTTAAAAAATAGTTACACATTGCTCAAATGCTTTCGAACTAGGTGGGAAAATAGTGTAGAGAAAGATGGCACAATCACCCATGATTAGAAATTAAGATTTTTAGTTACATTTTGCTTTATTTCTTTCTTGCAAGACAAAGAATTTACTTTGCTATTCATCACTTGATCTGGATCATGGATCATTAATATTTATTGATTAATGCAGAAGGATATATGATAGAAGAGGAGGAGAGAATATTGGTATAGGCCCACATGGATCTTGGCAATAGGTGGGCTAAGATTGATAGGCAACTACTAGGTAGAACCAAAAATGCAATCAAGAACCATTGGCATACTACTAAGCAAAGACATAAGGCTAGTAGAAGGTCAAGAAGAAACCTAGATGTCTCCTCCTCCTCAAGGATCCATAGAAGTTCAATCCTTCAGGACTATATTAGAAGTCTCTTTGATCACAACAACTAGAACTCCAAAAAACAACATCCCAATTGATCTTCATCATTTTTTTCTCTTCCCTCTTTTACATTCAAAATGCTACATTTTAGTAGCATCAGTCTAGCATTGAAGTGGAAGAAAAATTACCTAATATTGATCCTACAACCTTTATGCCCAGAAATGATAAAATATATTTGAATTTAAATAAAATGATGTTTGGGTGCCCAACCCCTCAAAGTTCTCTAGCCTTCAACAACTTTGAGTTTGATAACGATGTAACTAGCATCTTGCTCATAATTGAATAGTTAACTATGGATAATTTGTAAATCCAGTGGTGTTTTGATTTGATAATGATGTAGCCAATAGCTTGTATGTCAAGTGATTGATATTTAAATTTTATAAAAATCTTTGTAACATATAAGACTATGGTATAGCAAAAGTTGCATGTAGTAGGACTTGGAGCAGCAAAACAAAATCAATGATGATGTGTTAGAAATTATAATATTTGATTTTTCATGTTGTGTATAGAATTATTCATGTGATTCATTCTAAAACTCTACATTTCTTGAATGTCTTTGAATGAAATGCAAAATTTATCTTTCAGAAAGTAGTAAATTTTATCTTTTGCAAGAGCATGGGGAGCAATTGCAAATCTATGATTTCAATTTTCTCATCTTCAGTCTTTCATGTTAAAAGGATTATCATTGTTGAAATTGTTTTTTATATATGGTTATAGAAATGGTGCTAAATGTTTAAATGTATGGTAAATAGGTCTTTTATTAATCAAATTGATCATCAAACTTTACTTTATAGGGTAAAAATATTCCATCCTTAGATACAAGGAAAAAGATTACGAGTAACCTTAAACCAATCATGATCTTCCAGTGTTTAATGTTGTAATTGAACTTGAAAAGAAAAACTAAATTAAGAATTAGCCTTGATTCAAATGAACATAGATTTTTATTAGAAAGAAAGAGAAATTTTGAGTTTCCATGGGTTAGAAAAGGCAAACTGTACTAATGGATTGTTGCTAGAAAAATATAGCATTATTAAGTTTTCTTATGTTAAAGAGCAACAAGAGTATTTTTTTTGTTTTTAGAGGTCAAAGACTAAGAAGAGCATAATAAGAGAATTTTTGAGTTTCCATGAGTAATAAGACAAACCATTGTACAAACTATTGTTGAAAAGCACTAGCATTTCTTAATTTTAATGGGTTATAAAATGATAGGGATCAAGTTGTATTTCATGTTTGATAATAGTAGTAATGTACTGGATTGTACTTTATATGAAATAAAATTTTTAATCTAGTCATAATTAATTATTTTGAGTGCAATCTCTTTATATTGAAGAAATACCAAAACATTTTTTTAACCAAAACCAAAGATTTATAGGAGCTAGGCACTCTAAGAAAACATAAAAGAATGTCTCATCCTAAGCAGTGTGGACATAATTGGCTAAGGCGCACTTAGAGAAACTGATCTCATTCTTGTATGGAGACTTTGAAACATGAAACACCAAACAAAACAAGCTAGGCATTAATGAATTCCAAATTGGATCTCAAGTTTGGACTAGGAAGACTATGAAAGATTTATATTCCATGTAGGGCTAAGAGTGTGGGTAGTAGTAACCTTTTGCACCATGACACAATAGATTTGGTAATTAGAATAATTTCTAAAATTATGCTTTCATAAACACTTCATATTATAAAGCATGTTTCTATATAAAGAACCAAAGTAATTGTTTGTAAGGAATTCAAGCCACCTTGGTAAGAAAAAGAGACATTGAATTGTTGACCAAGAAAGAGGAGCCTTTACAAGAGGCCACATAGGTTTTAATTAGTTAATAACAAACCTATAGGAACTAAGAATAGTTTAGGAATTAACCTAATAAAAAGCCATTAATTTTGAACCACCAAAGAAAAGCTTTATTTAACTATTTATCTTAACGGTGAGGACTAATTACTAGTCAATAGAGCCAATTACTAGGCAGTTGGACTTTGTCAACATAAATAAATAGTTATTGTGATGATCTTGATCAAGAGATAACTTTTTCATGGAATTATTATTTTGGATAACCTACATTGGTTTTGATTTTTTTATTCAATTTGAGAATAGGTTTTAAGTGAAATAATTTGAGATTTTATTAATTAAAAAAATATAAAAGATTCTCTTGGCTAAATAATAGATATATATTATAAATATAGTACTAAACTAGTTAGATATATAAATTATTTCCTGTTAGATTGCAAACATCATTTCTAAATTTTGATTTATATATAATTTTATTTTGACATTTCTTATTTTTGTGTAATCTGCATATTCTTATCATGTCACATATCTATTTGCCACTTATTGCTTATGATTTTCACAATTTGATTACACTTGAAGATCTATTTTCATTAGGTATGATTATATTTCTCTATGATTTTTTTAATTACAAGAATCTCCAAATTTCATTTTGGGGTTTTGGAAGTTTTTCATAACATTGAGATTTCTTGTTATATGAGGTATAGCTTTCTCAAGCACAAATCAACAACCAAAAACTCCAACTAACAAAATAGTAGTAATTACAAGCCAAGAAAACAGTGCAAATTACATCAAGGAACTTAATCAAATACATATTCATAATAATTATTGAATTTACATAGGAAATGATATTCATCAAGTTTTACTTACTAATGACTTATTATACTTAATTAATGATTTTGTAATAAAGCAACGCATTTAGAATGCATACTTCAAATCTAACTTGAATGTTGTAACAACACATTATAGGTTTGCTTCAAGAATAGCACTTACAAGCTCCATTAATATCTTTAAAAAATGAAGAGAAAACAAATTCTGACCAGGTAAATATGAATTTAATATTTATCCCCCTAAAATAGGCACCATATCATACTTTATTAATTTTAGAATATATATTAACATACAACTATATTTTGTTTCTGAGACTTTAACAAAAGAATTTATCAATAGTAAGGAACCACAGTACAGACAGGTGAGAGCCGTTGATCACTGCCCATCTCTGCAATGAGCAAGTAGCGTTAGCCATGCTGAAATGGTAGCCAACATCATTGTTGTAATAGCACCATTCATGCTGTAGAAAGAAAAATCAGCTTCAGAACTTTCCTTGTTTATGAAACTTTCCTTGTTTACGTAGGAGGCATATTTAGTTATACCTTCCACAATTGTAACAGAGGCTTGCTTCTTCAACTGGCTTATACAATATAGCAACATTTCTAATTTGTATTGGGTTTGGATGCTTAGTTCAGCTTATTGTTACAATATAGAAGTATTTCTGATTTTGAATTAGACCTTTTACTTAGTTTTTGGTTCACTTGCTTTTATGTCCGTCTGTGGTAGTCGGAGGAGAAGAGGAATGTATGCCATTTTAGAGAGTTTTGTTTAAAGTTTTTCTTTATTGAGTACTTTTTTCTAATACCTTACATTTTTCAAATTACGCGATCCTTGTTTAATGGATTATTGGTATGGTGCTTGTTTACACATTTCTCTTTAGCAAGTGTGCAGCTTCCGATAATATTGCTTTCCGTGTTTCCAGCAAGGAATTTCTTAATGGTGTTCCACGTTGTTTTAGTATATCAAAATTTTTGAAGGTACTCAAGAGTTAAAAAAAATGTCAAAATGGTTTTTAACCTAAGGCTATAATTTGATATTTGATAGTTAGGATATAATACCTCACAAGCATTAAAGGGAAAGTTGCATTAAAAGGCTTGATGTGAATAACATCCATAAATTTATGGGAGGTTATAACTCTAATCCATAACATCACTTACAAGCCTTCCATGATGCTTGTGCCTTGTAGAACATTGAGAGTAAGTGACAAAAGCTTAAGCTCTTTCCTAGAATACTAGTCGATGAAGCTGAAAGTTGGTATGGATTGTTGGAACTAGATTTAATCCATCGATGGTCCACAATGCTAGAACTCTTTAATGAGAAATACCAAACCTATCAAGAGTGTTGAACTTGAGAAAAAAATCCAAGGATGCAGGTAAGAAAACAATGAATCCTTGGATGTGGCCTTGGACAGATACTATTTACTAGTACATAGATGTCCATGTCAAGATTTCTCTTAAAAAGAGTAGCTTTTCTACATCATAGATGGACTTCGTAATCAAATGAGAGAGACCCAATTTTTTGTTCTTTTATACTTTTCAATTTCTTAATTCTTTAACATTTTTCTATTATTTGATGATATTTTCATTTTTTTTCATCTTTTTCCATTTTTACTATCTTTTTTATCTTTTTCATACTCTATTTTCATTCTTCTTTGTAAATATTTTTGATTACTAATAAAACATGCTAGGAATAAGGTAAGATGTAGTCTAATAAGGTGAAGATTTCTCTATATTATCAATCATAAGGGACCGGTTATCTATAGAATGAAACCACACCATCCATCCATCCATTCTATTAGTAAGAGGTTCTTACCATTGCCATAATGATATTCTTTCCATCATAAAACTAAGAATAAATCTATGATCATTATGCTTGGATAGCAAAGTGAAAAACCAAGAGGGAATGAAAAGGTGTGGCATTAAGGTAATTTGTGGATTCTTCTGGACTGCTATTGTTAGTTCTATCCTATTGTTAAGATGGTATTACATGCTTGTAGATCTAACGAAAAATGGGAGTAAGAGTTCAATAAGTGCTACCTTAAATGGTTGACATACAATAAAAATAAAAAAGCACATAATAACTTTTTGGAGATCCCACAGGAAAGACATGCTATCCATGCTTGAAGGTAGACAACTTCTCATAAATAATAACAATAATAAAGTGCCATGAATAAAACTCCTATCTTGGACAATACGCTAAGTGATAATGCTTCTTGCAACATTGATAGTCTTACAATT
>MNCI01017384.1:3329-31351 GCA_015680685.1 Gnetum montanum
GAGGCATGGTCATCATAGGGATGACCATGGATATAATGATAATGATAAACCATTATTGGCCACTAGATACATGCTAAAAGTTTCAAAAGTAGTTTAAGTTCCTACTAGGCATCATAAGGATAGCAAGATTAAATGACTAGATATCAACAATATCCCCATGTTTGAGGGGGATATAATGCAGATCCATAGCATCATCTACAAGCTTTCCATGATGCCTGTGCTTTACAAAACATTGAAAATGATAAGCAAAAGTTGACATTATTCCCAATGACACTTATATAAGAAATAAAAAGTTGGTATCGATCTGTGGAACTGGAATCCATTTGTTGATGGAGTACAATGTTAGAACTATTTAATGACAAATAACAAATGTGCTCCTAAGTGTTCAACCTAAGGAAGGAAATTTAAGGATGAAAACAAAAGAATCATGAGTCCTTGGATGTAGCCTTGGGTAGGTACTACTCTTTAATGCACTAATGCCCAGGCCACGAATTCTCTTAAAGGAAACAACTTTTCCATATTATATATGGGCCCTAGAACAAGACAAGATAAACTCTTGGGATCTATGCCCAAGGGAGACTTTCTAAGATGAGAGTCCATTAAATCTAAATGTTAATAGAACAAGTGGCCAAAGAATAAGGGGAGTTAAAGAAATGAGAGAATGTAGAGGAATAAAACAAAGATTCCTCCATTCACAAGAGGGAGATATGTTTTTATGATATAAAGGAGGAAACATCACTAGATGAAGTGGTGCAAAGGAAGACCTTGTTGATACAAAAAGTTTTCTCTAAAATATTAGCTAAGGTGGATAAAATATAAGACTCATTAGCTGAGAAGTTTCAAACTACTTTGGAAATAGTAGAGGAAAAGGTAGAAAAGGGAAGCAGTAAAAGAGATAAGAGAAGAAAAAGAGATACAAATAAGAGGTATCAACAGTAGAAAGATAAGGTTGCAATGATCAATAAGGTTGTAGATTCTAGAATTGATGATGATGGATGTGAGATTTGTTAGTACAAACACTCCAAGGGATGTTGTCTTATGATGTTACATCTATAAGAATTTGGGGTGTATGCCTTGAATCCAAAATTTGCAAAAGGCAACCACCAAGGAGGTTGCCTTATCCTCAAGGTAATCCAAGGCAATAGTTCCATCAAACGTAATATTATCCAAGTAGAGTGTCATCTTAACCTCAAGATTAATATCAACAATAACAAAACCCATAGTCATGGATAATATTATATCCACTTGGACATTATGTCCAGTAGCATGTATCTCCTCATGGTTCTACAAGTCATAATCCTTCAATTATCACTACTACCCTTTAGAATATCATTGAACTCATACTTAATGACCTAATCCTCCCTCTACTTATCCTCCTTCCTATTCATCACCAAACTCTACATCATTAAATACCACTCCTCTACCACGTATGTTACCTATGTAGGGGAAATTCCACTATAGCTAAAGTAAAGAAATGTAATGATGATTGTTAACTTGTTGCCAGATAACCATCTGAGTGATTCTAAATCTAAATCTTAAAAGAGGGCTTTTT
The DNA here is from genome assembly GCA_015680685.1 of Gnetum montanum. NCBI lineage: Eukaryota > Viridiplantae > Streptophyta > Gnetopsida > Gnetales > Gnetaceae > Gnetum > Gnetum montanum. Next base: position 4,882 of record MNCI01017384.1, read on the forward strand.
TCAGGACCAATAGTCCACCAAAATCCTCAAATACACCTGAAGTTGCTAACCCTACATCCACCACTTCTAAAATCACCCTTGAGTCTTCTTTAAACTGAATGTCCTTCAATGTGCATACCATCATGTTGACTCATGTGATTATTGATTAAATCAAGGCTAGCCATCTTCCTGGGAAATGATCTAATCCTAGGAGTTTCCTTATCTATTTTTAGATCACTTGGAATGATACGTGTAAGGCTTTATTAGGCTCAAGTTCTAGAGTAAATTTAACCTCACATGAATGTATAAGACTTAGAACCTAGCTCCATTAAAGAAGTGAAACATCAGACTAGAGCTTGCTGATTAGTCCATCACTATTTCCTTAGGATTAGTGAAGGACATTGTGACCACCATTTATGGGTGGTCTTATACTATAAACTTCCTAGTGATCCATGTGGATAATTGCAAGGGGAAATTCCTTATTATCATGGAAATAAATTGGCTCAACACAATTAATGCCAAGATAGGGATTCAAGACCTTTCCTTGAAAATCTCTAAGGAAAATGAATTTGATAAAATAGAGAAGAAATAAGTTCAATGTATTGCATATAGTAACATAGGGTGTCATTGCATGCAAAAGATATAGGCTATACAAAGTACATCCATTAAAGCATGCCATAAATGTGTTGAGGTGTCTACTATTCAAAAGTGCCTATATATAGTAACCACAAAATAGAAAGGTGCATAGTGGCTAATAGCAAATAGTGGGACAAACGTCAAAATATGCATGAAACCAAGAGAAAGTCTCACAAGTGATTACATCGAATACATGGATGAAATAGAGCAAATCCACAACCAACTCTCGCATGCATAGATTAAGGATAGTTGGATAGTTCAAATTAGTTCAAGTAGGAGCCCCTTAAGCTAAAAACCTTACTAGGTAATCTAGAATATGCTTATCTTAAGAATAGGATGCCGATGAACATAGATTCCCATCTTGCTTAAGCACAAAAGAAGTTGGTGAAAATGGTTGACAAATGGCCAATACCCTTTGGCTAGTTATATCATAAACTAATAAGAATAGATCCAAGAATATGCTAGCATCAAATCTACATATACTCCTCCATCAAACCAAGAAGAAAACCATAGAGGAGGTTGAATCATAAGCTTAAGAAAGTTGTAAAAGATGAAATTAAACAACTACTTAAGGTGGGAATCATTTATCATATTGCAAATAGTGGGTGAGTTAGCTCACTAATCATTGTACCAAATAAAGGTGGTAAATGGATGGTATGTATAGACTATAGGCTATTGAATATGACAACTTTTAAGGATAATTTCCCATGACCATTTCTAGACCAATTATTGAATACTATTGTAGGACATGTATACTACAATTTTTTGGATGGTTATAGTGGCTATAACCAAATCTAGATAGCACTAGAGGACTAGGTCAAAACTACCTTCACAAATTCTTAGGGAACTTTTGCATACAAAAAGATGCCCTTTGGCTTATCTAATGCTCTTGTTACTTTTCAATGCCTCGTGCTTAGCATTTTCTAGTAGAAAATTGGTAGTGGTATGAAGGTCTTCATGAATGAGTTCTCTACATATCGTACCACCTTTGAGTAGGCCTTAGATCATCTTGAGCAAGTGTTGAAATGTTGCATGAAGATAAATTTAAGGCTTAATTGGTAGAAAAGCCATTTGATGGTCCAAGAAGGTATAGTCTTAGGATAATAGATCTTAGAAAAAGGGATTAAGGTGGACTTGGAGAAAGTACAAGTCATTCAAAGTATCACTAAAGAACCTAAAATAGTTAAAGATGTGAGTTCATTCCTTGGACACATTGGTTACTAATCGGTGATTCATTGAGAACTTCTCAAAAATCACTAAGCCACTCATGGAACTAACCAAGAAGGATGCACCCTTTGACTCAACTAAGGAACGTGAGCATGCATTCTAGAAATTTAGACAAAAGCTTGTAGAAACTATTATTTTGCATGCTCCAAATTGGTCCAAACCCTTCCACATCATGATGAATGGATCTAATTATGCATTGGGAGTAGTGCTCACATAATTGGATGATAAAAAATGTCCATACTATATTCATTGTATGAGAAGAAATATTGTTGGTACACAATTAAATTATACTACAACTGAGAAGAAGCTTATGGTGGTAGTATAATCCTTGAAAAAATTTAGGCACTTTGTGCTTAGAAGTAAAATGTTTATACACATAGATCACAATGCCATCTGCCTCATGATGAACAAGCCAGTGGTGAGTCCTTGTGTCATACGATAATTGGTGATTTTGTAAGAGTTCAATCTTATGATGGTGGATAGGAAGGAAACTAAGAATGTGGTTGTCGATAACTTATCTCAATTGCAATGGGATGCCAAAGAGGATGATGAGTCTATATCTGATCAACTCCCAAATGAAATTCTCTTTGCTAAATCCCTTGATATTCAGACTTCCAAGGGCACTAGCTAGTATGATGATTTCCTCTCCTATCTTCTCACTTAGGAGACATCACAAGAATGGGATAACAAGATGAAATAATAGTTTCTTTACCTAGCCAAACATTACATGAAAATTCAAGGTAACCTTTACAGGGTTTATCTTGATGGCTTGGTGCAATGATGCATACCTGATGCTGATTAATTATGAATCCTCTAGGATGCTCATGAAGGTCCTTGTAGGGACCATTATGTAGGCAAGAAGACAATCATATAGATCCTCATGGTAGGGTATTTTTGGCCAAAAATCTTTAGGGACATCCACTATTTTACCATTCATGTGAATGGTTCCAGAGAGATGGAGGAATGATAACTTGAATGGAAGGGCCTCAATAATGGATCCAACCACTAGACTCCTTTGACCTTTGGGGCATTGACTTCATGGAACCCATCACTCCCATATCCAATGAGAAGGTGTACATCATTGTAGCTATTAATTATTGCACTAAGTGAACTAAAATTGTAGCCATCATTGATTGTTCATGTGCCACTACAGCACAATTTGTCTAACAAAATATGGTAAACAGGTTTGGTATGTCAAGAGCAATTATTTTCAATAATGGGACTCATTTTACATAGGCCACTTTTTACAAACTAATGCAATGCTTAGGGATGTAGCATAAACTCATAACTTTCTATCACTCCCAAGGTAATGGTTAAGCTGAAGTTACTAATACAGAGATAACTTGAATACTAACATGTATAATTAGTAAAGATAAAAAGGATTGGAGCATGAAACTTAATGATGTTCTATGGGCTTATCAATTCATATAGAAACTTCCTATAGGGTACTCTCCTTATGATTTGATGTATGAAAAGTTACCTAAACTTCCAATCCAAGTTGAGCTTTGTACACTTTCAACTACTTCGGAGCTTGACCTTAATCTTAATTTAGCACAACAGGAACACCTCATGACATTGAATATGCTAGATGAAAGTTGATAAGTAGCCATAACCATGAATGGAGTGTACAAGGCACATGCCAAACAATATCATGATGCATGAATAAGAAGAGTTAAGTTTCAAGTTGGTGATAAGGTCTTTTATTGGAATCCCATGCATGCATCTCAATGTACTAAATTGTAAACGCTATGAGAAGGGCCTTATATCATTTATATAACTTTTCCTTTTAGTGCCATGATCATTTACCATCCTTCATACCTAGAAACATGACTTCTAGTCAACATCCAATAAGTGAAACATGTCCTCAAACTAAGAGTAACTAGTAGCACTAATACCTCAACATCCATCTAAGCATACTCTATTTTTTGAATCTCTCCCTCTCAACATAGTCATGGAGAGATGGGCATCTGTGTTAACACCTTGTGAGAACTAATCCATTTTTACCTTTTTTTATATCATTCTTCATATGTTTCTATTTTTTGATTATTTTATCAATTATTTTATATAGTTTTTTGTTTTTTTATCTTCTTTTTCCATATTTATCTTGTTTTATAGGAAATTTTTGTCTTGGCCAATATTGTTATTAATACTAGAAGTTAAATAATGTAGCTATTAATGTTATGTTTGATTTGCTAAATGGCCAAATTTTTATCTTTGGTTTATGACCTCTATTAGCAAGTTGTTAATTTTCTCATGGTAGCATGCATTGTGACTACAACATTCATTCATTTTATCTATTCTATAGAGGCTCTGCATTTTGGGAGCATGAGATGCTTCCAAATATAACTAAAAGTAACCAATGATCGTGCTACCCAAGAAACTCTGAATGGACCAAGAAGGAATGGAACAGGGTGTGACCTCAGGGGGACTTATAATTTTCTCATTCCAACTTCTTTCTTGAGTTTTATGATTCTTTTCCATTGGTATATTATCACTCCTACTGTTGATCATTAAAGAAAGCATGGCTTTTGTATGGTGTGGTTCTTGTGAAAAAAAAAATAACAAAGAACACAAGAATTTAAAGCACATCCCATAGACAAAATAAAGGGCTACAAGTACTAGTTATGAGACTAGAAAAAATATTACCTATGCCTGAAGACACTCCTCTAATTAATGTTCTTTCCATCATCCTTCTTCTCTTAGAGTGGAAGTTATTCTTTGGGAATTTTCAAGAACTCTTGATGATCAAAGAAGTAGAATATGATAATGTAAAGTCACTAAAAGTAAAATGGACTTGGTCTTGATTGAGGATGGAATGGTATAAGATCATATTAATGACACACGTTTACAAGGAATTCATGTGAATATGACCTAGATATAGATCTCTTATCATTTTCTCTCTACCATAATTCTTAATCCGCAACATACCAACCCATTGCCTCATATCATGGTTACTTGATGCATTTGTTTTGAGGATCCCATAATCCTACTAAATTTACTTCATTAGATATAAGTTTTAACTTGAAATGGCCATAAATCATCCTTAGTGCCTATGGACTTCTTTGGAATGAGGACATGCAAGGGCTTCAAGGCCATACACCTACTTTGGGAAGGATCCACTTACATTCTCTTTAGTCTTCCTTAAGATAAAATTCCTATCCATAACCCATTTGCACGATTAGTCCCAGAAAATTGCATTCAAATATCTATATTTTCTTAATTTGGACATTTTACATTCATCTAGATGTATTCAAATCCTTTTTGAAGCCTACACCATCCTCTTCTATGTTGTTGCCATCATTTTTGACATCCATTGGGCTATTTTTTCATCCTAGAACTCATAAAAAATTCCTATTTTTCTTATGTGCAAAATTTCTATGAACAATTGCATTGACACATCTTCATCAATGTAGTGGGATGAGTTGATGTAACCTAGTCAACGCGTTACAAAAATAGTATAAATATGCATAATACTTAGCCATTTTTGCATCATTTTTCAAAGAAGCAAGAGAAGTTTTTGTCATTTTTCAAAGCCCATAAATCTTCTGAGTGCCCTAACTTTCAAACCACTTACTCAATTTCATCTATTTTTCTATCCTCATACTACTAGAGGTAAGCTCAATGTTGTGGGGTTAACAAACCTTTGATTTCTTGCAAAAAAGTTTTCAAAATTTTTTGACTACCCATGTTAACCTATGAAAATAATATTAAGATTAACTACCATGAAGGGTTAAGACCATCCCAAAAAATCTTATAGCTAACAAATAAAATAATATTAAAATAATCCAACTTACCAAGATCACAAACTAGCCATTAAAATTACCAACTCTTAACACCCAAGATACAACATAACTCGATCTAATAGGAAAGATACCACAATAAATAATGGTTATACAGTAAAAGCTCATCATGGGGTATGTTTGTGATTATAAATGACACTAAAACAAGGACCATAGGTAAGAGGGACTTTGTAGCCCAGGGAGAAGCAACTGAGAGGAGGAAGGAACTAGCAGTAGTAGCCAAAACAACCCCAAAAACAAGCACTGAAAGCAAGCTATGCCACTAGACCCCTTCAAGAGGAGCCTAAAGTAGAATTTGTTCACTAGATTTCCACTATTGAAAAAAGCTAATCTAGGTAAGATGAGGTTCTTAGGGCAAGGCCTAGCCTAGAGGTTACTTTGATGAATGTCTACTTGAAAATGATAAGGACTAAGGAGGTCTAGAGTTCCATTCTTCAAGAGTTGAACTTTAGATCCTTCTTAGAGTTGGCCCTAAAAGAAGTTTGTACACAACTTTAGGGGTCTTCCATGTGGCCCATTCTCTCCAATAGTAGAAAATGGTACATAGGGAAGACTTACCTTTTAGAATAATTGACAAGGAGATGTGTTGGTTAAAATTAAGGGCGTCAACATCTTCTACTTGGTTGATGACATGGTAGAGGTCCTTAGGGGTAAAACTAGCAAAGATCTAAATGTAGGTGGATTCAAAAGTAAAGAAAGAATGAGTTTAGTGGTTCTATGGAGTAGATTGTAAGGAGTACAATGCTCTCACCAAGGTAGAGAGAGCATACTTTAAAATTGCAACTTATCACCTAAACCCAATGGTGAGGCCCAGCAAAGTTACTGCTTTCTCTACATGAGCATGCATTGGTCTAAGCAGAAAATTTCTAGTCAACGTTTCCAACTCATTAACTTAGAAATAGAAAAATGTTTCAAGGAAAATGACAAGGGATGAAGACCCTCCTCTTTCAATGCCTCATCCACAAACTTTGCAAAAGGGGAGGAATAGCTTACTAAATTAATGATATGGTCTACCATCCTGTTGCTACATCATGGTAGGAAATGATGAAAGATAAGCTAATAGATAAGTTGCAAGAAGAGGAGTAGCCACCATCATCACCTACAACTTTAGAGACTACACACTAGAGGCACTTGTAGCTACCAAATAGCTAAGAAAACTTTAGGAGCTACAGTTGTAACTACAGTAATAATAGAGCTATATAGGTGGTGGAGAACTATTTGTTTATCATTCAGCCATGAGCCACTTGAATGAGGTTGCAAGGTTCATCAACTAGCTAGATAGTGAGACTATCCCACTAGTCTTAGCTCAAAGGAGCCATGACTCCACAAGGCCCAATCTAAGTGCCCAAGAGGTCACAATATGCATCCCTACATAAAAATTTCTTGAAATCTTAAAAAATGCCACAACCTTCTTAATAGTGTTGGAGGAAGATGAGGGTGAAACTATCTTTGTCATACAACGCAAAGGCCAGGAGATCACGGTGGAGGTGATGCTTAATAAGATTGTTGAAACTCTAAATGCTTTTGTGGCATTAGGACTTGACATTACCACAATGATAGACATCCATGCATCCATAGGAGTAGGGAGTCATCAAATGAGTGCTATCCAACATAAGGAAGTATTGGAAAGATTAGTTAGAACTAAATAACTACTTATAGAGATCTTTGATCTTCTAGATGAGATCAGTATAAACTAGTCATAGTTGCTCGAGACAAGAGACAAATTACTTATCATCAACACATGACTAGAGAAGGCCACCACATCCAATTGGTAGTTTATTGCCAAATTTGTTGAGCTACATGTCTATCTTTCTGACCCTACAATTCTCAAGCCTGAGCTTATCAAAGATAAATCTTTCCAATAGATTCTACAAAGACTTAAGGAGGCTTAGAATGCAAAAGAGACCACGATCTTCATTTCATCCTTGTCAAAATCTATGGCTTTTAGCATTGACAAAGACTTGTTGCAAGTTTTGAAGGAGAACTTGCTCCTCATAAAGAACAATTGTCATCTACATAACATTGAGCAAAAAAAGGATCAATTGGTCAAATTAATACACTAGTAGTAGGAGTAGCTCACCAAAATGAATCTAGACTTAAGGAGATTAGCAACAAAGAATCATAATCTCTCAATGGAGAAAGTTCATTCCCTTTGCCAAAAGGCTACAATTGAGGTAGCCAGTTGGAAAAATGAAGCGCTAAACTTTAAGCATGTAAAAAACCATTACAAGAACTAGGTTAGGATTGTCAAAAAATTTAATAGAAAGGAGATTTAATTGGCAAAGGAAAAAATAAATGAGATCCTCTAACAACTCCAACAAAGAGATGATGTATAATAGTCCATTTTTATGGACTGAATGTATTCAACAAGGCATGAATCCATCTGAAAGAGTTGCATGTTGACCTGTTGGTATGTCAAAACCTTAGAAACAATGGAGAATGTAGAAATGTGCTTATAGTCTTGTAGGACCAAGAAAGAACATGTTAAGCTAAGATTTCGAAAAGAGAGCTAAACTAAAATGAGAGCTACATTGAGATGTCAAAATGAGAGCTGGGATGATGAGATGAGAAATAGGATGCATACAGACTCTACAAGCCAAATGAAGATGTTTTGGGGACTACCAAGATGTTGAAATGCTAGAGCCATGATCCAAAATTCAAATTGGTCTTGTAGAGTAGATGTATCCAATTTACAATGGACATCTACCTCCTAAGATAAACATCTACATTTCTAGGTAGACGTCTCTTCTAACTTGAGGTTGATTACAGATAGACAAATTAACTTCAAATATGATGTCCAAGCTATCCATTTCATATTCATTGCACAAATTCCAAGGATTTTTTGAAAACTCAAAGGGTATAAGACAAAGTGAAATTCTTGGAAAATGAGCAACTATTGTTCATTGAAAAATCTATCTTTTGCTACTCAAATAGAATTGGATTTTGTTCTTCATTTGAATGTATTGTTTGTAGAGAGCTTCATTACAAGGAATTTGTAAATCAAGTTACACTCTCTTCTTAATATTTTTCTTTCTTTCTTTGTAGCCCTATAGGGTTGATGTGCTTCTTGCAAGAAAGCATCTTTGTTGAGCTTGTCAGAACCTTGAAGGGTTGAGTAGTTTTGTAGCAACAAAACAGTCCAGTGCAGAGCTCATGTTTTGTAAGATTATGGGGTTGAGTATTTTTCTAGCAAGAAAACACTATGAGTGGAGCTAAAATCTTGTAAAGGTTTCCTTGAAACCATATTTTTCTAAGGAACAAAGTCTAGAGGTGTGCAAGGATACCACCCTTCAAGTGTAGAGGTATCTAAGTTGGGAAACTAGGTAAAAAGTATGTGTGTTTTTTTGTTGTCTTGGTCATTTTAATTAAGAAACTTATTCAACTCCCCTTTTAAGTTCTCAATCCTCAGGTGGTATCAGAGCTTGGTACTCTCAAGTTCATGCTTCGCCTCTTAAGAGTGAACAATGGAAGGGAAATCCTACACCAAGCCACTAATTTTCAATGCAATTAACTTCATGTATTGGAAAGTAAGAATGCAAGGATTTTTCCAATCCATGGAATTGAAAGTTTGGGAGTCTATTCTCAAAAGTTATGCACCATCCATCGACAACAACAAATCAACTAGCAAGCTACGAAGAAAATGGATGCAAGATGAAAGAGATAAGTTCATGTTTGATTCTAAAGCAAAGAATTATCTTTATTGTGCTTTGAGCAAATATAAATTTAATAAAGTAGTTGGATGTAAGATTGCTAAATAAATTTGGAAAACATTAGAAGCAACCTATGAAGGTACATTAGTTGTAAAATAATTAAAACTTATAGTGTTGCAAAGTGAATATGAAAAATTGAAAATGAGGGAAGGAGAAAAGATTAAGGAGTACTTCTTTAGGACAAACGATCTTATTGTAGAAATTAGAGGTACCGGTAAGGTTCTATCCAAAAGTGATGTTATCATAAAGATGATAAGAACCTTGCAACTCAAATTTAGACCTAAGGTAACAATCATGAAGGAAATTAGAGACTTTTTAGTGTTGAAATTTGAAGAGCTTCAAAGTGCACTTATTGCATATGAGATGAATCTCATTAGTGAAGATGCCATTAAAGAAAAGCCTATCACCCTCAAATCTTCATCAAAGGAGAAGACACTTGATTAAGAAGCTAATAGTGAAGATTAATTAGCCCTCCTATCAAGGAGATTTCAAATAATACTAGCTAGAAAAGGCATAAGCTTTAATCAACCAAGCTCAAATCAGTCTAGCACCAAAGATAAAGAATCTATAAAATGTTGGGTTTATGGTGGAAGAGGACTTGTGGTCTCCAGATGTTCTAGTGTTGGCAAGTTTCGAAATAGAGATTAATCTAAAGCTGAGTCCAAAAAGAACTACTTCTACACTAATTGGGATGATGATCAAAGTGAAGAAGAGGTAGATGATGCTACAAAGGACTCACATCTCATATGCATGGCCCTCACAAATGGATATTCTATGGAATTTCTTGATGAATCTAAAGGTAAAATTGATGAAAGGTATATTATGGGAAGAAATTATTACTCTATACTATCTACTTAAAGAGACAAAGAAACATTTACATAGAAAAATATTTGAACTTTATACTTTATACTCTACTTTAAAAAATAAACTCTTAGATGTAAAAGCTAAGGTTCAATTACTAACCCACTTGGATGAGAAGAAGTGTAGGGATACATAAGATGCAAGGAGTAAAAATGAGGAAAAGTATTAAATTAGCAAAAAAACAACAATAAAGAGGAGGTCTCCCAAAAGAAGGCTTGTACAAGTTTAGTATCATCTAAAAGAAGACACAAGAATAGGTTTGATAATCCTATCCAAATTAAAGATATTTATATTTTTGTTGTAAAGTATGTGGACATGAACAAGGTTATTATCATCCATATATAGAGAAAAATAGTGTGACTACTTAGCCTTGTCAAGAGAAGTCTAGTAAGTGTATCTTGTAGGGTACAAAAGCATGAAGAATAGATGAGAAAGAGAAAGGGATAGTCTTTGATGAAATTAAGGGATTAGGAACTATAACTATTAGAAATTATGAGTCCTTCCACTTTGAAGAACATGAACATGACAAAGAAGGAATCTAAAATGAGTTTGAGGATACATACAAAAGTGTTGATGAAAGAAAAGGAAAGTTGCATGGTAAGGAGGCACTCTATGATTGGAGACCTCATCTCAAACTCCATTAATTATGTTCATGCTAGAAAGCAAGCAAAGTAAGTGATGGTAAGTATTTATTCCTTTGCTTGATAGACATAGTGTAGATTAGTTTTTGTTTATAAATATTAGTAAATAAGAAATTCTTTGGATAGATGCTCTTTGGGTTCTTTGGCCACCAAAGAAAATATCACTTGATCTTCCAAGGTGTTGAGCTACAACATATGACCAACAAAAGTTAATGTATATTAATGAAAAATGTCTCCAAGGTAAGGTTTGGTAAGTATACATCATTTTCTAATATTGAGACATTTGCATACCCATGATTTACCTTTTATTATTGGTATATAATGGATTGGAAAGTTTTTTATGAATATTGGAAAATCTATCTTTATGTCCTTAATGAGTGCTTGACCAAAATTCTTGAACTTTTCAAGAAGTCTTTCATTTAAAAGAGAATTATTGTTATTACTAATATCCTATGATATTTATCATCTAATAGAGATACTACTAATGAGATACTTTAAAATTCAAAAGTCTCCATACTTGATGTTAATGTAACTTTACAAATTTATTAGTGAGACTCAAAAATTTATCTCTACAAAGGCAAATGACTCAAGTATGATTGATTAGCAAATGGATACATTACATAAGTTAAAGATTGTTGGTGCTTCTATGAAAGAAATTCCTTGCTAACAAATAGCTTGAAGATCCTGAAAGGCTTAATAGGAGATTACCACTCTTTCTACAAAATATGATTCAAGAAGATAAGACATATATGTAGGTGAAGCATCAGTGTAGGGGGAGTCTTTGAAGATTCTCTTTAGAACATATTATTAATGATACAAGCCCCTAAGCTGTAGCACCCTTATAAGGAAACAAGAAAGAGTATATTCATACCATTATCTGGTAAGGTTATAAAGGTAAAAGAGTAAACCATTTTTGGCCAAAGATTTAGAATCTTTACTTGAAAATGATCTTTGTTGGCACAAGCTCTTGAACTCTACAAGGTTTTATCAATTTTCTTTTTGAGCACTATGTTAAGAAATTAATGATACACGTTTAACTTTTTATATGCTAATACTGTATCATTTTGAGTATCCTATATAATGTATTTAAGGTTCTTATTACAAATATGAGTTGTTAAGTACTCACCTAAGGGATCTCAAACACTTTCAATGACATATTAAAGCTAGTAAAGGTATTCATGCTCTCTTTTAATATTGAGATTTGCTCTCAACATGGTTATCAATTGGTTTATGAACCTTTTGGTAAGGATATGATTGATTATTGCTGATCTTTAACATTTAGCATGATAAGTTATGTTCTTTGACCTTCATGTGAGATTTGATCTATTTCTCAATAATTGATTGTGCATATATTTACTCCCCTTGGCATGGAGTTGCTATAGCTATTGAATGTGGAAAATGAATTAAGAAAGGCTTAATGAGCTTTTGAATAGTATTAGTAATAGATGATGGCTATATGATGTGTCCTAATTTTTATCTTTTACAGTCTTCATGCATATTTATTTGGCTTCTCTTAGCATGGACGGTTATGCAGCTTTGATCATTTTGAAATCTAAGCCCTTCAATGGAAGATTATATTACACAGTATTTGAAATCATAAGATATGATGTTACTAATGACTTATTGGTTCAAAGATAGGTTACATGATCTTCAATGCATAGAGTATGTATTCGGCCTTTGGTTTTAAATACTATGGGATAGCAATTGAAAGGATTGAATTAATTGTACCTCTTTAATTATCTAACCTTAACTTGATCTATGAACATATAAGGGAGAACTCTTAATGGAATTTGGTTTTTGATCATTAGCCATATAAAAACTTTGTTGAAGGATTTGTACTCTTTAACTGATATCCATCAAATTTTCATCCTTTGTTAAATATTTATGTAGATACTGTCTCAAGTTTATCTTATGGAAATTTATTGAGGATGTATGGGTGGGCCCTTATCATGTTCCTTGCCTTTTGGATGTTGTCTAAAAAGGGGAAGAGTTTTGTGATAAGTCATGTAAGCTATGTGGTATATGATGTTGCTCTTTCTATGATATATCTTTGGAGACAGGTTGTGATATGCTTAGTTAATTATGAAGATAGATTATATTTGCGATTTTATTGTTTATCATATAATACTATGTATATTATGGAATGTACTAACCCATTTTCTTAAGTTTTGGACATCACCAAAAGGGGAAGATTGTTGACCTTTTGGTATGTTAAAACGTTAGAAAAAATGGAGAATGTAGAAATATGCTTGTAGTCTTACAAGACCAAGAAAGAACATGTTGAGCTAACATGTCAAAAAGAGAGCTAAACTAAAACGAGAGCTATGTTGAGATGTCAAAATAAGAAATGAGATAATGAGATGAGAACTAGAATGCATATGGAATCTATGAGCCAAATGAAGATGTTCTGGGGATTGCCAAGATGCTAAAATGCTAGATCCATGATCCAAAATTCAAAGTGGTAAACATCTAAGTGTAGACATCTACATTTCCAAGTAGACCTCTCTCCTAAACTAAGGTTGATTATCGATAGACATCTCAACTTTGAATTAGATGTCCAAGCTAGCCATTCATAGTTGTTATATGAATTCCAAGGAGTTTCTGGAAACTTAAAGGACATAAAACATAGTGAAATTCTTGGGAAATGGTCAAGTACTATTCATTGAAAATATATCCTTAGCTACTAAAAGTGAATTGGGCTTTGTTCTCCATTGATTCATCATTTGAATGTATTATATGTAGTAAGCTTCATTGCAAGGACTTTGTAAATAAAGTTATACTCTCTCCTTGATCTTTTTCGTTCTTTCTTTGTAGCCTTATGGGGTTGATGTGCTTTTTGTGGGAAGGCATCTTCATTAAGTTTATTAGGACCTTGAGGGGTTGAGTGGTTTTAAAGCAACAAAATGCTCTGGTACGAAGCTTATGTTTTATAATGTTGTGAGATCCTTTAAATCACATTTTGAGCTTGTTATGACCTTGTGGGGTTGAGTGTTTCTCTAGCGAGAAAACACTTTGTGCGAAGCTTAAATCTTGTAAAGGTTGTGGTATCCTTGAAACCACATTTTTTAAGGAACAAAGTCTAGAGGTATGCAAGGATTCTACCCTTTGAGTGTGAAGGTATCCAAGTTGGGAAATCACATAAAATTTATGTGTAGTTTTTGGTTGCCTTGGTTGTTTTAATTGGAGAAATTATTCAACCCCCTTTCTAATTTCTCAAACCTCATTGCAGATTGAAGGAATGATAAATTTCATGGAACTTTCTAACCTTCATTATATAAACTTGGCAATGCTAAAAGCAAGGAGACCAAGGATTGAGTTGGAAAAGCATATGGTTAGTTCCTACCTTCTTTATGAAGTAGAATTAAAGCTCCATAAAGAGACAAAATAGAAGTTGGAGATAGCCAATATGGAGCTTGAAGTTCTTAGAAGAAGATTCATTGACCAACGATCTATTATTGAGAACCTAGCTAGGCGGATGAATGACTAATAAGAACTATAGAACCTTGTGAGGATGTTCGACATAGAATGTAAAACTTTCGAAACCTAGTTTGTGAACGTGAAGGAACTATTTCTTTCAATGCCCTATTGGTGGAACATTACTACACTAGCCCCCATCAAAAAAGCCACTTGAACCATGTATGATCCACAAAGCAAAGAAGAAAAGATGAAAGTACTTTTGGATGCTTTCAAACTTTTGATAGAAGTAGTAGAAGCAACAATCCAACTCAACCTCCACCAACATCAGGATGGAACGAGGGATCATCAAAGCCATAGGAGCCTCCACTTCTAGGCACTGTTTGAGACTTCATCACATCTTCATATCCTACAGGCACTTGTTGAATTTTTATAAAGTGTTTAATTGTGTTGTAATGGATACTCATTTTTGTAACAATGTACAATCTAGCACTTAGAACTAGTTAAAGAGTTAGTTAGTTTGCCTTTTAGTTAATAGATTTCATACCTTTCAATTTTGTAAGAAACTTATTCCTAATCTTGTTCACTTAAAGATGAATTTTCAGTGAGTCGTCGAGGTATCATGAGATATCAATAAGATAGGTTGCATTGATGCATGCCTATCAATGTAGCCTTGTTGACATATCCCCATTGACACATGGTAGGATGCATTGAGGTAGATACATCGTTGCTAATGTAATTATTGCCTATATACAGGCATGCACCTTACACATTTATGATACTTTTCAATCATAGCCTTAGCTGAACTCTTGTAGTTTCTTTTTCCTAGAGTTAGAATATTTTCTCTTTGAGTGCCCTTAGTGTGGATTTAAGAGATTGTACAGAGTTTTATTCAAGTGCTTATGTACCTAAACACATTGGCTTGACGACGATAAAATCAAGATTTCCTACATCCATTGCATCACTTAGACTAGCTTAACTTTACTTTTCTGTACCTTACTTTACACTAACCATTATTTCCCTTAATTTAGTAATTAAAGTTATTAATCATAAATACATGAGTGCGACTAGTTTGAGCATAATGTGTTAATGCTTGGTAATCCTAGCAATGGATATTTGGTACACCCAATAATAGCTACTCAGTAACCCAATAGTGTTAATACTACTTCGAGATGTGTACGATAAGTGGGAATGGTTACTCCACATTAGGATAATAAGTTATTAGATTAGTTGATTAGTTAGATAATTAATTGTTAAACCTCTATTCAATCATCTAGTTGTTAGGGTACAAAGATATCAAACATAATTATAAAAATATACATAATATGCCTTGACCACACTTAACCATACATATTGATAAACAAAAGTGTGAGTTAGGAAGACAACGATGTTGCAAATACATGATTCACTATTTAGAAATATTGGTCACTTGGGTAACTAAGTCTACGAAATTCAATTGAATCACTAGTGAGCGCTTATGATTCATATGATTGGGCATGGAATACCTACCGCTCATCAAATATAAAGTACAATTATCTAAAATATGCAGAGAACCATCAAAACAACTTATCAATTCCTACGTTAAGAAAGCAGACTAAGTAAAAGGCTCACAACTAGCATGTTTCCAATCTAGCTATGCATAGGAAGAAAGTTAAAGGATCATCACCTGGAGCCACAATACTCATCCCAACAGGGAAGGTCTTGGGAGGATTAATGAATAAGCAAAAGCCCAATTGCTTTAATTGTTGGTACCTAGGCTTGAACCAAGGCCTTTAGCTTGAGAAATGATCACCTTACTATTGTTAATAAGAGTACATAATGCCACTATCTGCATGAAGACAAAAGTTTTAAAGTCAAAATATTTTTATTTATTTTCTTGAGTTGATGGACATATGTAATCTATTTTTACCCTAATTCACCTTTATGTTGCATACATTTCTTACTTTTTATTATGGGGAACGTATTCTCAAATTTCCCAAGTATGGCCCTAATAATTTCTTATAAATTGTAAGGCTATACATGAATTTAATGACCTATTTTACTACAACAAATCTCTTGTTATGAATTTTCTCCAAAAATTATACTATGATTGTACCTATTCATATTCCATAAAGCATTTATCTTCACCCCATCAATAATCTCCATTGTTACCAAACTAGTTCTTAATATCATTTCATTAATTCAAGTCAACCTTATCAATAACCATCTTTCCTATCCATCATTCAAACTCAACAAGTTTAGCATTTGATCTAGCATTTCCATTACCATAGTTTGATTTCAATTTTGAGGCCCCGTGTTCATGAGTGACATTGGCTACAACACTTTATTTCTAGAAATATAAATGCTTACTATGAACTCCCAAGACTTGTATTACATTAAGAGGCATAAAGTCAAGTTCCTTGCATAAAAAACTTTGGTTTTTCCTCTTATTTTGATTTGTAATATTTTTTTGGTTTACTTCTTTCTTTCATATAAAATTTATCTATTTCTTTCTTCTAATAACATTTTGCCAAATATTTTATACATCTTTTAATACAATAAGTTTCAAAACATAATAATATGTCGTATGGATGAGTGATTTTATCAAAGTTCTTTTCTCTCTATCTATAGACATCACTAAAATTAAAAAAATTAATAAGCTTAAAGCTTGTTCAAAAAAATCTTTACTTAAATAATTAAATTAAGATAAATGCCAACTTACTTATCACATGTACATAAATGCCCTCTTTAACATATTTCAATAATTTGAAACCATCTACTAAAGTCGTATGAATGCTAGTCACTATTATATCAAATAACATTTTTTAAATTTTCCAATATATTCAAAGCATGCTTTCCACTTTGATATGGTGTTACTATCAACCCTAAAAATAAGTAAATATATAAGACTCTAAAACAAAAAAGGATCATCACTCAGAGCCACAATGCTCGTTTTGCCAAGTGAGGTCTTGGGAGGGTTGGTGAATGAGTGAAAGCCTAATCTCTTTGAGTGTCTATACCCAAGCTCAAACCTAGGTCTTCAACTTGAGAAATGATCACCTTACCATCATTCCAACTGAATGTCCCAAGTCTCTAAAACAGATAAACATTAAATAAAATAAAAATATTTCTATTAAAATCAATTTTATATATAACAATTTCTAATAATAAACAAATTAAATAAGCATACCAATCACAAAACTTTGTATTGACATTTAAGTAATAATTTATCTAAGCAAAAAAAAAATAAATTTTTTTTATTATCATCAACTAAAAAAAACATATACTACACTAAAAAAACTTCTCTTGTAAGAACTTAGGAATTTGCTATTACAACCTTTTAAAACTTAATATATAATATATCATTACCAACTTTAAGAACTTAGGAATTTGCTATTACAACCTTTTAAAAGTTAATATATAATATATCATTACCAACTTTAAAGCGTAGTACACAAGGAACAAACCTCCATATATAACAAAGCATAGGTCCCTCGTAATCAGCTACTACTATGCTATTTGACTACTCACACATGAAGGAAAATGTCAACAACTGCTTTGTGTGGGTAACCTATGCAATGCTGCACATATAGAAATTCATTACTACATTTAAAAAAGACAAATCATTAACCCTTAAAAAGAATAACCGTTTATTCCGTAGCAGACTTTTTGGTGCTCGCCTCCACACAAGAGGGCTAGATTAGGATCCTCTATCAACGATCTGGAAAATTAATACTTCTGGAAAATTAATACTAATGAACCTTCGTGAGAAATCTCTCGTCCTTGTTGGCAAGCACAATGCAAACATTTGCGAAACTTTGGTTCGTCGTTTTGCATCCTATGTTTTTGATCCTGTCAGTTTGAATTTACAGGCTGCCATCCTTGATCCTTCATATTTGTTTAGAGGAAATTATCAATGCATCTGGTTCTTGATAACCAGAAACTTTTATAAATCTCTGTTCAACGACCAGACTTTTCTGGAGGTTTGGCAGATGCAGGGAAACTTCCTGCTGCTCAAGCAGAAGCGTAGAGCAGATAACACAGCAACTAAGCTGTTTCCCTGTACCTTGATGAACAAGTTGCTGATGATGTGGTTTCATGTTTGGTGTTTCGTGTATGGGTTATGACGAAGACAATGGCGTATAGATGTCTGACGAAAGCATACCTCTACTGTCGGCGGCCGTGACCAATAAGCGTACGAGAGTGGAGTTCAATATTGCAATAATCTTTTATTAAGCAGCTGGATTTAGGGGCTTCTTTAACTTCACTCGAGTTGCTCAGAGTTCGGAATTTAATTAGAGATCAGCAGAAATGGAGATGTCAGTCGTACGTTGTTTATTTAAACATGCAGAACGCACTATTGTTTTAACATTTCACTGTTGACCGTGCCTTTCCTCGCGATTTTATGGAAGCATCCAAGAAACAGAACATTTCACTGTTGGTGTGTTTCTTTGTGATGGAATCATCCCAGAAACAAACAGATGCCGTATAGTGTACTGCTTGGATTTGTTATACTTTTATATAAATGTAACATATGTAATACAAAATTTGTGGATTCCACAAATCTAGATGCATAGATAGGCGGGAAGAAAATGGAACAAGAAATTTACATATATAGATAACCGGAAATGCATAATGCGGAATTAAATGACAAAAAATTCAGATGCATAAATGGCCGGAAATGCACAATTCCTGATCAAATGAAACAAGAAATTCACATGCATAGATAAGTGGAAATGCGCAATGCTGAAGCAAATGGCACAAAAAATTCACATGCATAAATAACCGAAAATACACAATGCCAGAGCAAATGTAACTGACCTTCATCATTAATTCGTATTCTTCTGTGGTGTATGCAATCTGTAAAAGGGGCCAGTTCATGAATTGGTTAACATGAGAAATTAGAAAACATAGAGACCCAACGTAAACGCGTTAAGAGACCCAAATGCCGAACATGTAAACGGAGATGGAGGACGCCTGGAAAACGCGTAGAAAACGCGTAAACGGAGATGGAGGACGCGTGGAAAACGCGTGGAAAACGCGTTACTTGATGTGTACGCCTAAATGCGTGTTACCACATACGCAGAGCGCCAGAGTCCTGCACTGTAACCATACAAATCAAGAGACTTGCACTGCATGGTTGTTTCCTTACAAAGCAAGGTTACAGGCGGATCAATCATAGACGACAGACG
This sequence comes from Gnetum montanum, assembly GCA_015680685.1. Taxonomy (NCBI): domain Eukaryota; kingdom Viridiplantae; phylum Streptophyta; class Gnetopsida; order Gnetales; family Gnetaceae; genus Gnetum; species Gnetum montanum. The sequence goes on from MNCI01017384.1 coordinate 24,321, forward strand.
GGAAAGAAAGCAATCGGAGGGCACTGTTTCAGGTTTTTTGGGAATATTTGCCAGCATCGTGGTACACTATGTCTGATATTATTGTACTTATGGATCCAATAGTGGCGTCATCGCTCCCGGACGTCCCCAGTCAGAAGAATCATAATAATGTTGTTGTTCATAGAGTCAGGAGCAGGAAAGAGCTAGAGATTGAGCTCTCAGGAACTCAAGGAAATACAGAGCTCCATTTTGCCGTGCTGTTGCGGGACGAAGGTAAGGCACAAGATCTTCTGATGAGGACACCGGGGCTTGCATTTGTGCCAAACTTTATGGAGAAGTACCCACTTCTTGTAGCCTGTGAAAATGGCGATTCATCCATGGTCAAGAAGCTCTGGAATTGTCACACACCGGAATCCATCCCTCGTCAGAAGTACCACCATGACTGTCTCCATGCTGCAGTACAGAGTGGCGTTCCTGGTATGTGTCTGACTGTTTTTGGCCACCCACAACAATATAATCGGTTTGATTTCATTACCCACAACAATGTTTGCCTCAAATATCTCGGCACCCTCGAAATTCAGCAGGGTTTTTGGTTTTGGGTTTTGATGATGCAGAAATTGTGGAGACAATCATTGACCTTCAAAAGGAGGATGAGCATGAGCTGCAGATATTGGCATTCAGTCCAGACAGTGCAGGGGATTACCCCATCCATATAGCCGCCAGGAGAGGGAATTTGGATGCTCTCAAGTTGCTTCTGGAGAAATTTCCACTACTTATGTTCATGGTAGACAAGCACCGAAGAAATGCGCTGCACATTGCTGTGGAACACAAAAACGAGAAGATAAGTTGCCATCTGCTCAAGCAAACGGGGTGGGAATATTTGACGCTGTCAGCTGATGAGAACGGCGAAACCTTCATCGACATGGCTAAAAAACTGGACGAAAGTGTAATCCTCTTTTCATTTCATTGATCTCTGATATGTGAATCCCCCATTTGGACCCTGTTTCCTGGTTTGCTGCCCTGCGGTGTGGCTTTCCTTTTTGAAAATAAGGCAATAAAAACTCTGAAGTTTGACTATTTTGCTTGCAGGCGCTGGGCAAATTTGTGAACGCGCTGCCAAGGATTTCAAAAGCCAAAAACCCTGCTCAGAAAGCACTGGCAACAAAAGTGGTGAAAATGGCAAATAAACAACAAGACAGGAAGCGCAAGCAAGAAATCAGCGCCAGCTTTACATGGCTATCAGTCACAGCAGTTTTGCTGGCAACAATTAGCTACCAGGGTGTGCTTTCTGTGCCAGGAGGGACAGATTCTTCAGGGAAGCCAAATCTACGAGAAAACAAGCATTTCCAATGGTTTGTGCTTCTTAACACTGTGGCTTTGACTCTCTCAATTCTGGTGGTGATTTTTCTGACATCAGACATGTTGCTGGGATTCATGAGCATGGAACGCTATCTCATTGGTTCAAAGCTCAGAATGAAATACTTGAATGTGGTCATTAGTGTTGGATCAGTATGCATTGTGGCGTCTTTTGCACAGGCCCTGAGAGCCCTGTTTTCGGCTTATAATCCTGTTTCTGGGTACTATGAGATTCTGGCTCTTCTGCCACTGCTGTCTGATTTTATGATCCGGGTGGCATTCAATTTCCGAAGGTTCAGAGAAGAGCTTGGTAGATCAATTACAAGTTTGAGAGACAAGTTGGGCTGTGCTGATTCTTCCACTCAGCCTTCACAAGTAGTAGGTCGAGTTGCCTCTCAACTACGGCGGCATTCATCCAGAAGTGGTTCACAAGAAGTAGGACGAGTTGCCTCACAGCCATGGCGATCTTCATCCAGAAATGGTTGGTGGAAGAAAATCAAGAGTTTCATTGATACTCTGCTTGAGCTTAAGAGAAGAATAACAGGTAAGCTCTTTAATTCGATTTCTGACGATGTTAAGATTCAGCGGTTGTTATATATGTTTTATATTAAGTGTTAATTTTTTTAGGTTTTTATTTTTTTAAAGGAAAGCCATGCTTATATATGTTTGGTTATTTTACATTATTCAATCGAAGGTAATCCGTCACCTATGAGCGATCATCTGTTTCCAAACTATAAATTTCTTTCTCCAAGTAAATCGTCTCTGTTATTGAATTAATGATGGACTGAAAATCTGTTTACATAATTCAATTTTGGCTATTGTCGGAATTCAGTGCAACATTCTTCTTGAAGACCTTCCGGTCCAACCTTTCCTAAGTTACCTTTTAAAACGAAAACTGAAACTTGAGTGGAACATTCTTTTTAACTATCTTTTCAACCTTTTACCTTTCAATACTCAAACTGAACTCAAACCAAAACTTTAGTGTAACATTCTTTTTAACTATCATTTCAGTCCGAAACTCAAACTGAAACTGTATTATATAAATCTTGTAAATGTAATGGAAATTATAAATATACATGATATGAGTTTCCAAAATATCATTAAGAACATTACCCAGTATCCTTGGTAACATTACAGGAAATGTAAACCAAATTCAGAAATGTAATATTCCATCTATGTCTACTGTACTCTAATATAGAATATTACNTTGTACTGTAATATAGAATATTACAGGAAAATGTGGTATACTATTTATATTGCATAATCTGGATATTTGTTTTTCATGAGGAATTTTGTGACATCATCCTATTTATTTTGACTCTTAAATAAGGAGACCTTATTGCTACTTTACTAATTGTGCATTGTAACAATGAGAAATAACAAGAGATATGTAATTTGCCTTTGAATCAAGGCCTTCCCCACTACTATTCAAATAGACATGTTTTTTGCCTTTTACATTTTCCTAGAGTTTTTGATGTATTGCTTCACTAAATTATAAATTTGAGTAGAATCAAAATAGAGTGTCCTCTTAAATATTCTATGTATTAAGCCATAGAACTCCCCTAATGAAGTCATCCTTTACCATGAGTTTTCATGTTTACTCTTTTAGAATACTTATATAATGAAGATGTAGAAAAATTATGAGTATAGGCTATAAACTAAAAAATAGCTTCAATGTCTAATGACATCATCTTTGCTTTAAAAGGTATAATATCATATTGTGTCTTTCTCTTCACTTTAAATTTATTGAGAAAAAAACTTTTATATTTCTTCTATTTATTTGCTAGAGCAAGACATCATATAACATACCCATAAATAACAGTAAGTTTAACAATGGCATGAGAAAATTATTTTCAAATATTCCAAGCCAAAATAGTTTTCTCCTTATATTTATCTTTTAAAGCAAATAAGGCTTTAATACTATTTGTAACTCTTTAAATAGTGCACTGATCACATTTGTAATTGTAGAAGCATTCTGGGCTAACATATTTGCAAGGAGAAACTATGTCTACATGTTCATATCCTATAGTAAAATTGTACATGTTATTTTCTATACCAAAAAACAAAATTTTTTACTTTTATTTTTGTCTTGAATATGACAAAAGTCATCGAGGGGATTAAGCATTTGTTGCAATCCTTTCGTTTAATTTCAAATTAAGGCAACATCATTAGCATTGACAAATTATTACCTTTTAATATTACTTTTTCAAAATTTCTATTTAATTTTAGTTTGTGATTTTTTGCTTAATTTTTAAAAGATTTTGTAATCTAGCTTTTTATAAATTTAGTAACTTTGAAATTTACTAGAAAGATCTTAGTTTCAACTTTCATTTTATATGATCTAGCTTTTTATATGATTTAAATGTAATTTAATTAACATTTTAATTTGTAATTACATTAACTAAAGTTAAATTTTAGTAGGAAATTTTTCCCGTAGCAATGTTCAATAAATTGTAATTGATGATGTTTTAATGTTTTATTGCAGGAAAGAAAAGACATGAGAACTTGTAAAATTTTCAATGCATAAAATGGGATCTTCATTAGTAAAACTTGATATGATGTCATAACTTGGAGGAAGATTTTGGACATTCTAAAATTTGTAAATATTTTTATTAAATTTCTTTTCTTTTCTATTTTAATATGGTTCAATACCAAAATCAACAATATGTAACAATGAGGTATTAGCCTAAATGTTTTTATTTGTGATCACAAAAATTTATATTACAAAACAAGTAAAATTTTTTATTTTTATCATAGGTTCCTTTTAAAATAATAATGATAAATATTGCCTTGTTATATGTTCTTGTTTTAAAAATATTGTAATCTATATTATAAGAAAAGGAAAAAAAAAAAAAAAGAAGAATACTAAGATGTTGACTTATGCACAATATATAATTTGATTTCTAACATGAATCATGAGCTTTTCAATGTTATCACATCTCAAATTATAATCAAGAAAATAATTAAACTTAACGATCCATGGGACATGTGAGAATAGAATTTATTGCTTAAAAATCCATAAATAAATAAACACTTATAAAATCATATAAGCCATATAAATGAACCTAGAAACTTTAGTAACATTGAAAACTCTTGAAAATCTACATTTCACATATTAATACTCCTAGGCCTCTAACATAGCATTACATCGAAGTTTTTGGGAAAATTAATATGCATGGCTAAAATACAAATCCATTTAGTCAAAACATAAAATGAAATACATTAAGATAAAGAAATCTTCTCATCCAATATTAATCCTTCTTCCAACACCTCATTCTCGACATCCAATATATTGTACATAATTTGCATGAAACATGTAGGAAAGGTTAGAGTACTTACATTGTAGAAGAATTCACCTTATAGCTTCCTAGAAAAGACTAGAAGATAAGGCCCATAAGCTGAAGGCATATTGCTAGAGCTAATAGAAAGTACAATTAACTTAACTATTAATCCATTGACCATGAATTGATATTCTATGAGTTACTACATCAAATATTAAAATAATTATAAGGCTAATACTAACTTAAACTAACCATCAAGGAATATTTAGTTAGATACTTGACTTGTTGATGAGGTATCTTATGATAATTTTGTATCTTTGTAAAGGCTTGGATGCGTTAAAGTGTTTATGTGCACTTAAACCTATAGTTTAGGCTTGTTCTAGACACACAATACATCATTGGTGTTGGCATGCCTAGTGCATTAATGCACTTATTATGTAGATGTAGTGCATCAATGCCTAGTTGGTTTCCTCACCTAATGTGTTGAAAAATCACTTTCGATAGACGTTTTAAAACAATATATAACCAAGAGGTAGAGATAAAAAGGGGGATTCTATTTTTACAAGCTTTCTTTAATATTTCTAATTAAGAGTTCCTCCTTCATTCGGTAAGTATGTAGTTTTCTTAATATTGTTGCATGTTTTGAGTTGTTGCTTCACTATGTAGTGAGACTCTATTAGAGTATTACTCTGCTGTGGAGTTGAGTGTTGATGTAGTGAATATGTTGAAAACTTCTTCTTGAATTGTTGACCTATGTAGCTTTAACACTTGATCTTCTATCTGTGTTTTTTTTGGAATGTTTGAAATTTTGGATTGTGATAAATTGACTTACTAAAACCTTGATAATGCATTTAATATAATGCTTGTTGTATAATTTTGTTGTATTGATGAATAGTGACAATGGATTCATAATGAGGATGGAAGTTGATACTAGTGATACATGTGCAAATGAGAGAAAAGAGGAATATGAAAAATTATGAAATTGCAAAGAAATTCAAACATAAAATTTATTTCCTTAAAAAAAGATCATTACATTCATGTATGACCTTATAATTTATAGGAAATGATCAAGGCCATACTTGGGAAACTTAAGAAGTCATTCCCCATAGTAAAAATAAAGAAATTTATGCAAAATAAAGATGAGTTGGGGCCAAAATAGTTTACATTTATCCATTAATTGAAAAATAAATAAAATACTTTAACTTTGTATACATTTATCTTCATGTGGGTAGAGCATTGGATACTACTTGTTAACAATCCCTCCTTTAGTATGTAATGCTTTCTTTGTCTTCCTTCCTTATTGTCATCCTAATGTTGATATGGTTACAAAGATGCTCATGCCTGTAATGAAGAAGAGGTTGGTGAGTAAGTCTACCAATTGTTCATTAGTATTCATATGTAATGGTTTGATTTTACCCTCTAGTTCTTACTTGATGAAATAGTATTTTATATCAATGTGCTTTAATGTTTTTGTAAAGAACATGTTCATCCAAGTGTTGTATGGTTGAAGTATTATCATAATATAGGTTAATGGGAAGTTCTATGCAAAAATTAAGATGGTTTATGAGTTTGTTTAGCGACAAGATATATTGAGTACATCCTGTTATGGTGATAAATTTTGCTTCGTAAGTTGAACGATTGATGGATGTTTTATTTTTTGATTTCCAATATATTCCATTATTTCCATGGAATATCATTGATGCTAACATAGATTTTCTATTATTATGGTATCCTTTTCAATCAATATCTGAATAAGCATAACATGATCCATCTCCTTTGATGTAACTGATTCCATGATCTACTGTTCCTTTTACATATCTTACTATATGGATGAAAGCATTGAGATAAGATTGTCTAGGTTCTTGCATGAATCTTGATAGAAGAGAGGTGAAAAATTCTAAGTATAGTCTAGTATAACAAAGAAATCTAAGTACTTCAATCATATTTTTGGACAAAGTAACATCAATTACGACTATGTTGTTTTTGTTCTTTAGATATATGTTATGAGAAAGAGGAATGATGGGACGCGATATATCATGGGCTGCGATATTGCATCCGTCGCAATATCGCATCCCCCGTGATATCGTGTACGCGATATCGTGTCCGTTGCGATCTCGCATCCCCCACAATATCACGTAAGCGATATCGTGTCCGTTGCGATCTTGCATCCCCCACGATATCACGTAAGCGATATCGCGTCTTCCCCTATGATATCATGTACGCGATATCGCAGTGCGCCGCAATGTCTATAAATAAGAAGCGACTCTTCCTTATTTTGGTGTTAGGAGTTAGAAGTAGCGAAGCTTTGGCAGTTTGACCACTCTAGAGATAGATTATTTTTTCCCGTGTTTGCCCGTAGTATGGTGAATGTAATTGTACGACATTCTTTATTTGAGTGTGATGTACTTGGACATG
>MNCI01017384.1:31949-44887 GCA_015680685.1 Gnetum montanum
CAAGATGACGACGAACCCCCACTGGCCACTACAAGATTAATGCAAATACAAGAGGTTGTTCGAATCTCATGTAGGCATCGTAAAGAGAGCCATCTACCCAAGCTCGATTTTAACAACTTTTCCAAATTTTCAGGAGGCTATGACTTAGATCTGCAACAACACTTACTAGCCTTCTACAATGCCTGCACATGGAATAACATTGATAACGGGTGGCAGAAACTTAAGCTCTTTCCCATGACACTCATTGACTAAGAAAAAGTATGGTATAGATCATTAAAACCAAATTCAACACGACGCTGGTCAACCATGATAGAAGTATTTAACGAAAAATATCAAACCTACGCAAGAGTGTTATCCTTGAGGAAACGAATCCAAGGATGGAAACAAGCACAACATGAACCCTTGGACATGGCCTTAGAAAGATATTACGCATTGTTAAACAATTGTCCAGGACATGGGTTTTCTGAGGAAAGGCTAATGTACCATATTATAGATGGGCTACGTAATGAAATTAGAGAGACCTTAGGAACGTATGCCCAAGGTCAACTATATGAACTACGACCCCATCAAATCCAAGAGCTTATTAAGTGGGTAGCAAAAGAAGAAGGAGAAATAGCTACATGGGAGAGCATGGAAAAACATCAATGGGACCAAAATTTCAACTTAACAAAGGTCCCTAATCATAACAAGGAGAAATCAGCAAATCTCAAGGTGGAAACATCATCTTTGCCAATACAAAAATCATTAGAAGAAGTTGAGGCAAAGATCAATAAGATGTTGGACTGGATATATCACAAGTGTGGGGAATGTGTCAACATCATTGGAGATAGAGTTTTGACAACCCAAGAAGTAGGATGAAATAATAGACATTCGGAGAAAAAAAATGAAGGGAATAAGTGCTCAACTGCCAGTCATACATATGAATGTAACATATGCCTGTACGATCACCCCAAAGGCCAATGCTCAATATTGTTACATTTATATGAGCATTGGGGAAACACATTACATCTAGAGTTCGTACAGAGATCCTGTGTTCGATCATAGTGGCAACCATCCCAGTTGTAGGGGAGACCACCCTTAGACTGGAGGCACCCTTCATATTTTCCAAACTCGAATGCTTATCACATTCAACATCCTGTTTCTCTAATTGGGCCAACATACTTTGTCTCACCACACTACTATTCTCAACAATACTATCAATCCATGCCTCCAATGCAACCACCATCTTGTGCACCTTATATTCCTCCTAACTTTTAACATTCTTATCCTTTTCCTCCTTCCACATCACCACCAACTGCCCCTAACGTACCTGCACCACCACAACCTATGAACAAAACTTATGCTACTGCTACTAATAGTAGTGAAAAGCCTCCTCAACATCAGAAGCGTCCTTTCTTTAAACACAGCCGTAGGAAGGAACAACACAATTTCGAGGCCACTGCATCTTCCAACCTAGCACAAGTCCACCAATGTGGTGCACCCTTACCTTCGAACCCAACGCCTCATGTAACTTCATCAGGGCCACCAACTAACACTCCAACAACCACACAGGCCAATGAACACAACCATGGGAGGCATCATCCTAATCCTTGCATACCATCTAACAGTCACGAACATCATAGTAGATCAACTCGTTATCTGGGAACTACATCGTATAAAGTGCCCTACTATGCTTATTACAATCAAGTGTGTGAACCCCAATGGGATAAGTATAGACCAGTTCCAATACTTCTAACATGCAAGGATCCTTATCTTTCATTTATTAATCTGTGCCATAGTCAACTGATTGGTTATGGGGGATACCCCCCATTTCAATAATAAGAGGGATTAATAAATATTTTTTATTTATTTGATTTTACACCTTTTTGTTTTCTAGTTTTTTTCATTTTTCAACTTTTTGTTTTGTCTTTTTATATTTTTGTGTTTTTGTATTTTTACATTTTTGTAAGTAATCTCATCTACAAATAAAACACTCATGTGGATCATTGGTTGAGGTGTGTTCTATGTTATTAAGTCATGAGTGGTCAATTATTTGGAACAGTGAGCCCATTACACCCACTCATCCACTCTATAAATAAGAGGTTCTCTTCAAGGATATAGTGATATTCTTGATATTTTTAAAAACTTAAAATTAATTTTATGTTTATTGTACCCATAATGAAGAAGGATGGACCAAGAGGGAATGATTAGGGTGTGACATCAAGGGGACTTGTGGATTCTCTTTGGTGACGTCTGTGGGAGTTATCATGCAACGTGGTTGTACTAAGATCCTTGTAGATCTAATGAAAATGGGAGTAAGAGTAATCAAAAGGGAACTCAAAAGTTAAATGCTATTCTAGGGGGTCCCACTGGAAAGACATGCACCCATGGCTGAAGGTTGGCGATTTCTCTGGATTCAGTATTCAAAAAAGAAGAAGAAAAAGAGAAAAACAAGGTGCCACAAAACAAAAATCATTCCTCCCTTGCATAAAACGCCAAGTGATCATATGCCTTGTTGTTATGGTACTCTCATAGTTGTTCGCCATGGGATGAAACGATGTGATGTCACTGATTGAAGGATGGACTTGGTCCTGATCTTGGAATGATGGGTTAATAACACCTTAATCATGCTTTTCACGCAGGATTCACTGTGTCCTGGGTCAGTTACCTCATGTCCTAATCTCTCCGATCCCTTTCTTTAGTTCACCTCATCTCACTGTTCGTGTAATTGTAGCTCGTGTCCCATGTAGCATCAAATTTTCATATCATTTCGGTGATATTTACATGTGTGTGTTTTGTGGAGTTAGTGTGGATTACATTTAACCCTTCTAGTACCCATGGACACTTTAAGTGTGATTGCACAAGGGCATAATAGGTTGAAACCTACATTGGGGAGGACCCATTTGTGTAATTTTTCGTAATCTTCACTAATTCTCGAGTTCAAACACACAATTTCTTACCCTCAGCTTAATTTTTCACAGTTCTCTTTCCCTAATATTATCCCTCTATAATTTCTACATTCCAATGTACCATTACATTCCCTTTTTTCGTAATCGCCAAATTTTTAATTGCTAAAATTCACATCATTATCATTAGGAGTGCCTCTCAAATCAATGAAATTACCCTTGGACATCTTAATACTTACCAATGTCCTCAATATTTAACATTAATTTCAAGAAAAATCATTAAAAATTCGGTATTTTCTTAGTGTCTCACATAACTAGGGATGAGATATTGCATACGTGATATCGCGTCCCACGTGATATCACGTATGCGATGTATCGTACGCGATATCATGTCCTATTTATCTATAAATAGGAACCCCCACTGCAACACTTAGCATCATTTTCTCATTTACACGGGGGGAGTTGTTGAAATTTTTCTTAGCGATGTGTGATTGTGTGACCCTTGCTGTTTCACTCATATCTCGCACATTGGTGCTCCGATTTTAATTCCGTTGAACTTGCTTAAACTCGGAGTGTTCAGTTTAGTCGTGGGAGAGAGACACTTGCCGAAAAGTGCCTAAATTTTTTGAAATCTATCATCGTCCAAAGGACATCAATTAGGGTAATTAACATTAACACTTAGAATAATTGTGCCAAAAATCATATGACCTTAAGTACACCAGGAGATTAAAAATGGACACCACCTAAGTCACAAGACCCGTTATTAGAATTTTTGGGCATGATCACATGTTATAACATAAGATCTTTAATTAAGGCAAGCAGTAAGGTATAACTTGACTATAAAAACAACCTTACTAACGCTTGATCCATGTGATTGCAGAATGGCCTCGAAACATGCATAGCAGGAGGGTCTTGTTCAAGGTGGAGTGAAATGATCTCAGAGAGGTGGAAGACAAGGCCCTGCCGGACAACATATAGAACAGGAGGTGCAATCATTTGGCATCCATCAAGAAGGACCTCCTACCAGACGGTCCGGGTAGGTAGAAGGAGGAGTTGCTGCTGCGCCTGAATTGGGACAACAACTCACGTTACCCCAAGAGTGTCTTCAGGCTATCCATGAGAAGTCTACATTCGCTGCGGTGATTGTGGAGTTAAACTTTGAATCTTTTGTAGAGTTCACTCCTAAGGCTATTAGGGATCACTTCAAAGGATGTCCCTTTTGGCCTATCCTCTCTAAAAGCGGTGCCTAGTACTTAGGTGAAATGTACCAATTCTGGCACAATAGGGAGCAAGCCACCATGGTTAACATTTATGGTGTGATATTTGATTTCTCTGCACAGGCTATTTTGGAAGTGTTAAACCTTCCAAACTCAGGGCCCCACGTTGCTCGGTTATCCACCCGTTCAGACCCCGATGTGCAAAAGGATTGGTTAGAAAAGGCTTATGGCAGAGACAAAGCTTTTGGAGAATTGATGACGGAAGAGAGAGTTTATTTCAAAATTGGAACCTATCACTTGTTTCCCACAAAAGGCCTCAAAAGAATATCAATGTATGCGGTTAGAGGATGTGCAGTGTTCATGGGAAAGGTTAACGCTAACCTATCCCATCTATATTTGACAGAGATCTTGAGGTGATTTGAAGAACGGAAGTTAGGGAAGATGGTGCTGCCTTTCCCCTATCTGATTAGAAAGCTTTTCCAACATGCTGGTATCCAGGGATACACCAATGACGTCCTCCGGAAAGCCCAGAATGCTTCTTATGCCAAATTACTAAAGGCGCTAGCTCCCAGAAAGAGCACTGGCGAAGAGTTGAGACCCGAAGAAGACGAAGAATAGATGACTAGATCACCTGCAACTCAACTTGTAGGACCCAGTCAACCTCTAGCCACGGGTTCTAGCCAACAATAAGAAGTAGGGCCTGGCACAGGTCAGGATCAACCACCATCGTAAGACTACAGACCGTTGATGGACCATCTTCGGGCCATTGCTGAGATGGTTAGTTGGGGAAGTCGTGATGACACAAGCCTCTTCTGCGTCTTCGACGATGCCATTCACCATACAATTTCATTAGATCGCACAAGGGGTGAAGTCTCAATTCAAATAGGAGGAGGGGATAGTAGATGGTCACAACAGATCTCAAGAAATATGACATCTTTCTAGGTGCAATTAGAGACTGGTGAAGGGGCCACTGTGGTGGTCATGTAACACCAGAATGCCATAGGAGCTGCTGAAGTGATCGCTGACCACATCAAAGAATCCTTTAATGTACCTGTTGTGCCATCGGAAAATCTCTCAGGAGCATGAGATCCTCAAACTCTTGCCGAAACCTCAATGACTCCTGTGAAACATGAGGATGCACTTAACAGATTGCTTCAAATAGGACAAGTAATGACGTCTTTGTTTGACATCCCTCAAGATGTTACAGTAATTCAATTAGACCTTATTTTCACAAAGGGGAAGCTGGTGATATCCAAAGTAAGGGCCGAGCATGTTGAAGCTGAAGTGCAGAAACTACAAGAGCAGCTCGTAGCCTTACAAGCAACATAGCGGGATCCTCTACAATTTGTTCTCATAGACCATCTGGATAACTTTAGAACCAAGCAACTAACCAAATTGGTAGAAGAGGATACGAAGGTTGCAAAAAAAAGGAGAAGGCTATTTGGGATGCCTCTGCATCACAGGCGCAAACCCATGCGCATCTTAAGGTACTCAAGGCCTTAGAAGAAGAAAATAAACAGTTGGTTGTAGATAACCTTCGGTTGACCTCTATGGAGAAGCAAAAGAACGTTCTCGATGAACACTTTCATCAACTACAAGAAAAATTTATTCGAGTTAGCTGAGATGTAAGCCATTTAGCTAGAGAGAATCGAACCCTCTCAATGGAGGTACGTGCTATTTGCCAAAAATCAGCAATTGAGATAAGCGCATGGCAGAATGAAGCTAAATGACATGAGAAGTTGAAGGAGCATTTCCATGATTAGGTGGGGATGTATAAACAAATCCTAGAGAAGGATATCCATATGGCCAAGGCTCAAATCAACATTATCAATGCTCAACACACTGATTGGAGGGCCATATTGGACACTTACGCCTTTGCCCACCAAGCGGAAGTTAAAAATCGAGACCTGTAGATCCAAGACTTGACTGAATACATGGAGTTGGAAAACCTTAGATATGCTAACCTTACCATGCTAACAGTAGGGCACTTGAGGTCAGAGCTCGAGCAGCAGGTAGCTTCCATCCACATAAAATATGAAGTATAATTTGCAGAGCGCAAGAAGCTGGCTGAGAAACTAGATGTCGCAAATTCTGAACTTGCGATGATAAAAGAAAGTTACCAAAGACACAAAGATGTTGGAATCGACTTGGCTTGATGACTAACAGATCTTCATGAATACAAAGATAAAGCCAGAGCCTATGAAGAGGAACGAAGGGTGTTCACGGTGTGGTATGTTAAAGCCAATCAGATGTTCCCATAACTACCCTATCCGTGGGAAGTGCTGACTCCGTCAAACATCGGAACATTAGCATGGACGGCACAAGATCCTCGGACCGAAGAGGAGAAGCTCTAGGCCATTCTTCAGCATTGTCAACCTTCAAAGCTTGGAGCACAAGACAAAGGGAAGGCACCAATGGAGGAGCCACCGCCACCAGGAATTACATGAGTTCCACATTTTTGTAGTTGTAGTTGTATATATTATATGTGTTGTGTTTTCTTCCCATACTACGACTTAATTTCTTTTTCCAGTTAATAATCCAATACCTATGCACTATGTAATGAATAGAGCTTGTTCTCTTTGTAACTCAAGGATGAGTTTTTATTCAGTCATGGGGGTATGATGGGATGCGATATTGCGTCTATCACAATATTGCATCCCCCACGATATCGTGTACGCGATATCGTGTCTTCCCCTGTGATATCGCATACGCGATATCGTAGTGCACCGCAATGTCTATAAATAAGAAGCGGCTCTCCCTTGTTTTGGTATTAGGAGTTAGAAGTAGCAAAGCTCTGGTAGTTTGACCACTCTAGAGATAGATTATTTTTTCCCCTATCTGCCCGCAGTGTGGTGAATGTAATTGTATGACATTCTTTATTTGAGTGTGACGTNGGGGAAAAAATAATCTATCTCTAGAGTGGTCAAACTACCAGAGCTTTGCTACTTCTAACTCCTAATACCAAAACAAGGGAGAGCCGCTTCTTATTTATAGACATTGCGGNTACATTCCATTGCCTTCAAGAGTAGCATTAGAATTAGGAACATATCATACATCTCATCTGGACTAAACCATACGTGAGAAATACAATACTAGTCTAGGTGGGAAGATAGCGAACTGCGACCTAAGGATAACTATCTAGGTGCCACGACTAGTCCATCTACGGAGTTCGACCGGATCACACGTGAGAACGCTCGTGTTCATATGGTTGAGTGTAGGGGTACCTCGCCACTCATCAAGGAGTATTGTTGTTTTTTTCTTTATGATGAGTAGAGAGTATACCCTACACCTAACCATATGAATCACTAGTGTTCACTAAGTGATTTGGCCAAATTTAGTAGAATTTAGCTCTCTAGGTACACTGGGTCTAGGAAGTAAATCTAATAGATGTGATCATGATCTTCTTAGTTCTATTTGTGATGCTACTGGATTACCAAATGTCAGGCACCATTTGGATTACCAAGCATTAAATGTATAGTTGAAGTGGTTGTACTTATGTGTTTCAATTAATAGCTAATTAATTAATTAGTTGCATGCATTAAAATAAATTTCTTAAATAATAAATGCATTTAAAGTAAACATTAAGCTAATTCAAAATGCTGCAAGGTTTGTGTAGAAAGCTCATCTTTGTTACTGCTCACACCAAGGTGCTCAGGTACATCAGTGTTTGAATAAAGAATTTTACACTTCTCACTCCTATTATAGGCACTTAGAAAATATTTTAACTATCAAATGAACAAAATGCAAGAGTTTTGCTAAGAGAATAACTATGGAATTCCATAAATGTGGCTGGTGAGCATGTATTTATAGCCAAAGATAGACATAGCATCCATGGGGTTATGTTAGCGCATTAGATCATGCATTGATGTAATCACATTAATGGGATGACATTGACGTAGCCCATAAACATGACTTATCATATCCCATCATATCCCCATGACTAAATTAAAACTTGTCCTTGAGTGAAAAAAAGGAGGAACAAGTTCTTACAAAATTTTGGGAAGGTATGAGATTATTAGCTAACTATAGACATGCAACTAATACAAACAACACTAAGTACCCAAGTGTACGGGTTTATAATCATGATAAAATTTGGTGTTCATGATAACAAAATTGAATGCCATAACAAAAATTGACAGCACAACTCCTCTAATGGCTTAAAGATGAGGGAGAAAATTAGATGGTCCCAGGTGGTGGAGGTTCCTAAGGCACCGAAGGACCTTTTCCTACTTCCAATGCACATGATTGTTGAGGTAGTGGTTGTGACTATCTCCCTATAGTTACAACTTTGGTGGAAGATGAAAGGCATCCAACAATGCCTTCATCTTCTCCTCCTTACTCTTGGGATCCTACAAGGTACATGCAACATCATTGATGTGGAATGGTATGGGGATATGCCAAGGAAAGGGCATTGCAAAAAATAGTTCCTTAACATTAACAAACCAAGCAGTGAACTATTTATGTTTGATGTCTAATGCTTTGAGTGCATTCTATAGGTCTTGGTGGTCATTCATTCTCTTGGCTAGGTTCTCTACTATTGATCCTTGATCAATGAACTTTTCCTTGAGAACCTTGACTTTTGCATTTACTCTCTTTAGTATTTGCTTGGTCTCTTTATGGTTCTTGAACTCTACCTCGTATAGAAGGTACAAGCTAGTCACTTACTTCTCCAACTCTGACCTTAGCCTTTTAGTGGTTAGCATTGTGAAGTTTAAGTAATAGATGTTGGAAACCTCCATATAATCCATCATCTCCTCAATTTGTAGCTCCTTGAGGTAGACTTTAGCGTTGTTGTACTTGTTCAATTCATCAAAGATGGGCTACTAGACATCACCTCCTTACTGGAGTTGCTAGAGGGCTTCATTCACCTTTGCCTTTGCCAATTGGATGTGTTTCTCATTTATCACCTTCTGCAAGTTAACTTGGTTCCTGTAATGGTTCTTGATCCTTTCAAATTTTAGGGCCTTGTTCTTCTAGGTGGCAATTTTGATGGTAGACATCTGGCAAAGGGCATGCACCTCCTCCAGTGAGAGATTCTGATTGTCTGTGGCCAATCTCCTCAAGTAATTTTTTACCCTAGAAAGTTGATTTTTAATGCTATTTGATGAATTTAGCCTTCTATTCTTTTTGCATTTCAACATTTCATAGGTGATAGTTTTCCTAGGTTAGTCTCATGTTCTCTTGGCGAGCCTTCGACAAGTCTTGTTGAATGTTGTAGGTGGTGGCATTAACAAGGGCTTGGTCAAAGACCACTAACTCCTTCACATACTCAGCCTCTTTAGGTTTTTGCTGATGCTATTAGAAATCTTGATCTCTTGAGACTACTTGGCTAAGTACGGTGGGATCAACAAGGTAAGCTCTAAGTTCTTCAACTTCTATAGCCAAGCGTTGGATACCAGCTCGGGCTATTTTGAGTTGGGCATTGGCATTGAGAACTTTGCCCTTAGCCTTAAGAAACTTCAACTAGTTTTTTGAAATGGTTTCCAAAATATCAAAGATATTTAGAATTGGTTGCCCTATTTCAACTAGTCAGTCCAACAACTCTTCATGCTAGGTTATGCTAAATCTTTCACTTTTGGCTCTTACAAATATCTGCATGTCTCTAAGTGTAGCAAAATCTAGAATAGATGTCATAGGAGCATTGAGTGCAGTAGTCACTCTATCAACCACCACTTCTCTTTTGGTGTCTTTCCCTTGGTGCTACATCACCCAGAAAGTTGCCCCCTCACCCTCCTTCAAACCCATTGAAAAGGTAGTAGCATTTGTAGAGATTTCTAAGCATTGTTACTATTTATAGAGAGATACTGCTACCACTTGGACACTAGGATTTGATCTTGTAGGCACTTGAATTCTTTGGACAGAAAAGATTAATGCTAAATTCTCCATCCTACTAATGGATTATGCAACCTTGTTGAGATGGCTCAATGCTAGTTTGTAGATAGAGGGTTCACCACCACTCATTCTTGTCTATTGCTGCTATAGGAGTCACTCACAGAGTTCACACATGCACTCAATGGTAGTGCAAGACTTCGACATTAATTGTTCATGAGTAGGTGGTGGTGGTAGCTGCTCCTCTTTTTGGTCACAATAGGGACATTATCTTCATCATCTTCATCCAAGAGGTAGAAGGAGCATGTTTGATGATGTCATTTGTGTAGAAGGATATTCCTTTTTTCTACATTTTTTTTGATAAGGCATGGGAAGGGAAGTGCCTTTCTTTCTACATTGATTTTCCTTGAATTGCTTCTCTATGTTAAGATAGATTAGCTATGGAAGGTTGATAGGGAACTTTCCATTGAGAGATAGCACATGCATGGGCAGAGAAGGTAGTCACCTTATTGGAATTCACTGAGATCTCTACTAGGTTTGCTCAAGTTTTAGGCACACCAAGAGCTTGTGAGATGACCTCCATTGAATAGGACACATTGATGTTCTTGATCTTCACTGTGACATGTATCTACTTGTTGTTTTAGAAGAGATAGATCTCTCCCATGTATCACTCCCCACTAGAAGTGATGATTGTCCACATGGGAAAGATCTGTAGTTGGGATTTAACATCTTTTGGAGAAAATTTTAGAAAGGTACCAAAGTTCAATTCTTGGAAAACTGAACATTGGATATCCCTAGACTTGATTTGATTAAGGCAAACTTTGGTCAAAGTGACCTCAAGGCATGACCTTGTTCTCGATGGGACTACTCTTTTTCAACTTCTAGAATCTATTCGATAGATTTTACTTCAAGGTTCTCTTGAAAAGGTCTCATTGCATGTGTTTTTGTGGCCTACTCTTAGGGTTGTTCTTATTGGCCCCTTCTAGTTTTGGGCCATTTGTCCCTTGATTGAGACGTTCCTCATTTCTACAGGTACCTTGGTCTTAGTTCCATCTATAATCACAACATAATTAGGGATTAGCATTTAGTGTGTAACTTTGGAGCACTTAGGTACCTTATCTCATTAGGTTAGTTACACTTGGCTAAGTTGTGATCATGGAAGAATTGATTATTTTGATATTATTTCATTTTAATGTCTAGCAAAGTTTGTTGGAAGGGTTTAACTTTCATAACTTAGTGATTTTATTATTATTTTATTAGTTATACCTTGTGTGAATTAGAAAAAATTCCAAAAATTTCTCATAGAAACTCTAAGGTTTCTATCCCCCATGATGTAAATCTCACCTTTGGTAGCTACAAGAATGAAAAGAAAATCAAATCAAACAAATGGTTTAAAAGTTACAAGCTCTAGTAGGTTTTGGGCTTTGAAAAATTACAAAAAATCCTATCTTGTTTGAAGAAAAATGGCAAAAATGGCTAAGTGTTGGCTACTATTTAAAGGATTTTTACCTTGTGTTGAGGGGATCCTATCGACGTGGCTATTGACCAAAGTTTGACTTTGAAAAAATTCATAAAAACGAATAGCTTTTGCATCGAATTAGAGTACAATGGAAGCCTATGAAGCCAAGAACATGATGAAATGCATGAAGAGGGCTTAATGGTTCACAAAGAAGAAGTATTAATTAGGAGAACAATGGAGAAATTCCATGAAGAAGTGCACAATTGGATGCAACCAATGGGGAATGCAAAATATTTTGAATGCAAAAATGCCTAAGGACAAGGAACTTAATTAGCCCAACCAAGGATAATGCAAGTGGGTCCTTCCCATAGAAGGCTCATGCCCTTTTTGCCCTTGCATATCCTCAAACCAAGAAGTTTGTGGGTCTTTCCATTGATTAATGGTTATGGAAAGTTAAGAACCAAATCCTAAAAGAATCTACCATAGAATTTTAACATATCAAACTAAGACATTAAACAAGACATGAGAAATGATAGTGAGGGAAGTGATAGATTAGCATTAATATATGAGGAAGAGAATGAAATGAAGCCCTATATCATGCTCACATAAAGTTCCTTGTGGATTTTGTGGTTAATATGACATGGGAAGATCCATCCTTCATCCACATTAAAACCAACCACTGCCAGTGACTTTGCATCAATGCTCTAAGATGAGTCCACCCCCTCAAGACACAAGAGTACTCCCATAGATCAATTAGCATTCCTAAAAGAGAAGCAGAAAGTGAGATGGGCCTTAGTTATAGGTGGCCTTCAAGCATGGGTCACATGTGTTTCTAGTACCATAACCAATGCTTGTAGCCCATTATTTTATCTAAGNGACATGTGACCCATGCTTGAAGGCCACCTATAACTAAGGCCCATCTCACTTTCTGCTTCTCTTTTAGGAATGCTAATTGATCTATGGGAGTACTCTTGTGTCTTGAGGGGGTGGACTCATCTTAGAGCATTGATGCAAAGTCACTGGCAGTGGTTGGTTTTAATGTGGATGAAGGATGGATCTTCCCATGTCATATTAACCACAAAATCCACAAGGAACTTTATGTGAGCATGATATAGGGCTTCATTTCATTCTCTTCCTCATATATTAATGCTAATCTATCACTTCCCTCACTATCATTTCTCATGTCTTGTTTAATGTCTTAGTTTGATATGTTAAAATTCTATGGTAGATTCTTTTAGGATTTGGTTCTTAACTTTCCATAACCATTAATCAATGGAAAGACCCACAAACTTCTTGGTTTGAGGATATGCAAGGGCAAAAAGGGCATGAGCCTTCTATGGGAAGGACCCACTTGCATTATCCTTGGTTGGGCTAATTAAGTTCCTTGTCCTTAGGCATTTTTGCATTCAAAATATTTTGCATTCCCCATTGGTTGCATCCAATTGTGCACTTCTTCATGGAATTTCTCCATTGTTCTCCTAATTAATACTTCTTCTTTGTGAACCATTAAGCCCTCTTCATGCATTTCATCATGTTCTTGGCTTCATA
>MNCI01017384.1:44904-102311 GCA_015680685.1 Gnetum montanum
GGTCATGGAATTGTTTGTTGAATGCCTTGTGTAACTTGTTAGATGACAAGGCTACTAATTGGTTCTCATATAGTAAGGTGAGGTTCATTCATTTTTTTTGTGCTAGACTTAGGTCAAGGTTAAGGTCACAAGCTATTCAAAGTGTACGAAGCTTAGCTTGAATTGGAAGTGTTGGCAATCTTCCATACACAAGCTCATAGGGAGAGTATCTAATAGGAAGTTTCCATGTTGAGTGGTAGGCCCAAAGGGCATCACTGAGTTTTGTGCTTCATCCCTTCCTATATTTACTAATAGTTCATGTTAGTATATTTGTTATTTTCCTATTTGTTATCTCTACTTGACCATTGGATTTGGGGTGGTAAGGTGTTGTTAATTTATGTTCAATCCCCAAGCATTGCATGAGCTTTCGAAAGGTAGTGTCTATAAACGTGAGTTCCATTATAAAAAATAAGTGCACATTGCAACTAAACCTATTTACAACATTTGTTGTACAAACCAAAAAACTATAGAAGATGTGTAATCAGTGATAGCCATAGCTTCTGTTCATTTTGTATAATAGTTAATAACAACTATGATGTACACCTTTCCATGTGACATGGGTGTGATGGGATCCATTAAGTCAATGTCCCAGATGTTAAAGTGTTCTAGTGGTTGGACCCACTACATACAAGTAGTCAACCCACCATCACGTTGGTATCATTTACAAGAGGGGATGAATTTGTGAGTGTCCCTAAAAAGTGTTGTCTAGTAATACCCTACCATGAGGATGTTAATGGCTATGCATCTTGTAGCATAATGGCCCCCACAGGGGCCCTCATATGCATCTTGGAGAGTGTGTAGTTGATCAACATTAGGAAGAGACCAACAAACCAGGCCATTGATGTGCACCTTATAAAGGTATCCATTGATCTTCATGAAGCATTTTACATGGTGAAGAAACCGTTATTTCTTCCTATGTTCCCACTCTTGTGACATCTCTTGAGTGAGAAGATAGGTAAGAATGTCATTGTACAAGTTAGGTCATTGGGAATTTGTTCAGTTATAGCCCTAGCAAAGAGGAGTTAATTAGGAAACCAATTTAAAGGTGGGCACTCCTTCTCTTTGTTGTCTCATTACAACTAAGATAAGTGCTCAATAATCACATTCTTGGTTCCCTTTTAGTCTACCATTATAAGATCAAATTCCTACAACATCACTAGCTACCATATGACATGAGGGCTCATCATCAGTTTGTTCATCAAGAATTGGATTGCACTATGGTCTATGTGCATAAACACCTTGTACCCAAGCACATAGTTCTTGAATTTATTTAAGGCAAACATCACTATCATTAATTCTTTCTCTATGATGGTATAATTTAGCTATACATTCACAATGCTTCTACTTGCATAGTGGATGTACTAAGGATGTTTCTGATCGTTCAACTATGTGAACATGAATCATAAGGCATAATTTGATTCATCCATCATGATATGGAAGGGTCAAGAGCAATGAAGTGCTTGTATAATTAGAGTTTCCATGAGATTCTACTTGAGATGTTGGAATGCATGCTCACATTCCTTATACTAGATAAAAAAAGCATCCTTCTTTGTCAACTTCACCAATGGTTTAGTGATCTTAGAGAAATTCTCAATGAATCATTGGTAGTAGCAAGTGTATCAAGGGAATGAACTCACATCTTTGATTATTTTTGGCTATCAAGTAATTCCTTGAATGACCCTTATTTTTTCAAGGTCCACCTTAATTTCTTTTTCTAAAATTCTATGCCCCAAGATAATGTCTTCCTAAACCATCAAGTGGCTTTTTTGTTAGTTGAGCCTAAGGTTTGTCTCTACATACCTTTTCAGTACTTCCTTAAGATAGTCTAGGGTTTAATCAAATGTAGCCCGATAGGTGGAGAAGTCATCCATGAAGACTTTCACCTTGCTACTAATCTATTGTTGGAACATGCTTAGGACAAGGCGTTGGAATGTAGTAGGGGTAGTGCATAGGCCAAATAGCATCTTTCTGTATGTGAAAGTTCCTTAGAGACTTGCAAATGTTGTTTTAGCTTAATCCTCTAGTGCAATTTGAATTTGGTTATAGCCATTATTACCATCCAAAAAGCTATAGTAGCAATGCCTAGAAATGATGTTCAACACCTAGTCCATAAATAGCAATGGAAAATCGTCTTTGTAAGTTGCCATGTTCAATAGCTTGAAATTGATATAGGCCCTTCATTTGTCACCTTTCTTTGGCACTATAATAAGTGGACTAACCCACTCGCTATTCTCAATGGGATAGATGAACCCTTCTTTGAGGAGTTGTTTAATCTTTTCTTTGATAATCTACTTCAATTTGGGGTTCAACCATTGTTGTGGTTGCCTCTTTGGCTTCATGAAGGAATGTATGTAAATGTGGTGCTGGCATATCCTAGGATCAATTCCATTGAGTTTAGAATATGACCAAGCAAAGATTGTTGGCATTTTGTTGACCACCTCCAATAGCTTCTTTTTCTGCACAGAAGCAAGGTTAGCATTGATAATAATTGACTTTCCATTTTTTAGAAAGATATATTCCATTCTTGTTGGTAAAGGTTTTAGCTCAAGGGGCTCCTATTTAAAAATTTTAAGGATCTCCAACTCTCTCCAATTGGTGTCATTAGGTTCATCATTAGAAAGTTGGCGATGAACTTGCTTCGATTCATCAATGCCTTGAATGTAAGTACTCATCAGGCTCTTGGTTGGTTTCATGCATATTGTTGAGCTATTATCATGATCAGTTGTCAACCAATAGGTTCCCTATTATTTTGTGGCTACTACATATAGGTACATTTGGATCTCAATCACATTAGCACACTATCTTCATATTGTGATAGATATGCTTTTTATGAACCATAATTTCTGCACAAAATTACATCCTATGTTACTATATGTGATGCATAGAACATGCATTCTCTTGATTTTAACAAATTTTTTTCCTTGGGAATTTCCAAGGAGAGGTCTCTAATTTCTAACTATGCATCCATGATGCTTAACTAAGACCTTCCCATGATGATTAGGAAGTCCCCCTTGTAGTTATCAATACAAATCACTAGGAAGTTAGTAGGATAGGATCACCCACAAATGGTGGTCATAATGTCCTCCACCTATCCCAAAGGAACAGTGATGAATTGGTTTGCTAACTTAAGATGAATGTTGCTCTTCTTAAGTTGTCACACTAGAACATGAGTCTAGAAGAGCCTTGTAAGGCTCATTCCTAGTGATTTGCACATAAATGAGGGGACTTCCAAGATCAAATCTTTTCTTGAGAAGGTGTTCAACCTTAATCCAATCCATGATAGCATGGGTCAACATCACGATATGAACTTTAGAAGGAATTTGGTTTGAAGGGTTCTCAAATAATTGAGTGGAGGATGAGGGAGAAGCAACATCATCAATTGTAGGTTTGTGTAAGGACTTAGAAGGACTATTGGTTTGGAAGAAAGGTTTTTTTCAAGGTTTGTTTTCCAAAAAACTTGGTTGAGGAGTTGGCTATAAGTTTATAGCCCTCATGGCATTTCTTTGTTGTGGGTAGGTAGGAATTTCACCTTACATGGAAGGAGCTAGTGGCAGTTGAGTTAAGGGTGAAGGTACATGTGTAGAAGGATGAGGAGGGTAGAATAGAAATGGGGATTTCCCTCTTGGAGATTGATCTCTATAATATTCAAGAGGGTAGTAGTGGTGGTAGAATGATGTGTGACTGAATGAGTCATGCAGAGAAATTGGTTGGTAAGCATAGTACCCATATGGGTTTGGTTGCTAGTAAGGGTACTACTACCTTGGTGCTGGCATCCCTCATGACTATGGGTTCTACCACTACTGGTATTATGCATGAGGTTGGGGTGGAGCTCCATTTGGATAATAGACTTACTATTAGTGGAACTACCTATAGTTACCTTGAGGATAAGGCAACTACTTGGGTGCTTGCCTTGTTGCTAATCTAGGATTTAGCATGTACACCCTAGACTCCTACAAGTGTGACACAATGAGAATCCATTCTTTAGGATGCTTATGATGGTAGATGTCACATCCACCATCATCATCTATTGTAGATTTTGCAACCTCCTCTAGGGTAGTAGCTTTACCCTTACCCCTTTGTTGGGCATGTTTAGATTCTTTCATTCTCCTTTAGTCATGATTGGTACTTTGCTCTTTGGATGCTTTTGTAATTTTAAGGGCAGATTGGAATTTTTTCATCCAAAGAATCTCACATTTTATCTACCTTAGCTGATATTTTAGAAACTTTTTTTGGATCTGCAAGGTTTTTCATTGCACCACTTAATCAAGTTGTGTCTCCTCCTTGTTATCACAGAATCAAACTTTCCTTTTTCTAATGCAAGGGTCTTAGTTGTACTCCTCTACACTTTTCTTTTTCCATAACTCATCTACTTCTTTGGCCACTTGCTCAACGAGCCTTTGGATTTAGTGGGCTCTAAGTTCTGAAAGTCTTCCTTGGACATAAACCCCAAGATTTTGCTTGTTTCCATTTCGAGCCCATCTATAATATGGTAGAGTTGTTCCCTTTGAGAAAAGCCATGACCTAGACACTTGTGCAATAAAGAGTAATATATACCCACAGAGGCATCCAAGGATTCATGTATTCCTTATCTCCACCCTTGGATCTTCTTCCTTAGATTAGACACTTAGGAGTATGTTTGACAGTTTTTGTTGAAGAGTTCAAGAATCTTACTTCATTGTCTAATTGATTTCAATTCTAAGGACTAGTACTAGCTTTTAGCCTCCTTAATGAGTATCATTTGGAACAACTTTAATTTTTTCCATTCTTTTTCCATGTTCTACAAGGCATATGCATCATCAAAAGCTTGAAGATGATTATGTGAATTTGAGTTGTATCCTGATTTAAACTTCAAGATATTATTCATATCCAACCATTTGATTCTGCTATCTTTCATATGCCTTGTTGGGATTCTCAAAGCCTTTGCAATATTCAACATGTTCCTTATTGCAAGAAAAGGTTCATCATAATCATGGCCTCTGTGATGGCCATGATGCCTTTGATGTCCCATATTGTCCCTTCTTTTGTGATGGTGAGCCTTCCTTGATTACCCACACCTTTGGTCTCTACTAGTCCAGTGGGCCCTACAATCATCTTTATGCCATTAGTCACCTCTATCATGGTCATGTCCTCTATAGCTTCAGTCAAAGCTAGAGGAGGAAGAAGAGGATGTTGAAAGTGAAGAGGATGGAGGAGAGCTAGCACTAGCATTATGCCTACCACCTCATCTTCTTCAGTCATGACCAAAATCATCATCGTGATGCTTATCCATGATGCTACCTTCACTTCCACCTTTGGAGCCCCCATGATCATGGAACCTATTCTTACTTGAATCAAGATTGTTTATAGTGGACTGCAAGTTCTGGTTCAAGCCCTCCTCATCAAAGCTAAGGGAAGGGGAGTTAGTGAATTGAGAATCGCCAAAGAAGGGATCTTCTCTATCTTTCTAACCTATCAGGAACAAGGGCTAATTGAACCGTTTCCCCTTTGATGCTTCATAATGCATCTCTTGTTGCTAATCTTTCTTGCGTTGTGTCTTAGTGGGATGATAATCCTTATAGTTATGGTTCTGCATAATGTATTCAACATTTAGCCCCTAGATTCCCAACCTCATTAGAATTTGGAGTAGCATAGCAGGAATTGATCGATCAGGCAACAACACAATGTTTCCTTCCATGTTCCTCCACCATTAATCTTGATGTAGGATGAAGGTGTAGTCTAGAACATATTCATAGGGATGAGTATATATTACTTTGCATTGTTAGGGAACTACCTGATTTGACCATTTGTTCCTTTGTTGATTAGATGTATGCTTGAATAATGATGGAGAATTAGCGTTGTGAGAAGAAGATATTTAGTTTTTGAAGAAAAAACTAGTATGATTTTATTATTATTATTATTTCTAATGATTGCAACTTTAAGATTTGTTATAATGATTTTGAATGATTTCACTAACTCCTAGGTAGCCCACGTAGCTAAATAAAGTTCCCAATAATGGTGCCAATGATGAGTAGCAAGTATACCCTACTTCTAACCATACAAATTAGTAGTGTTTACTAAGAAATCTAGTCAAATTCCATAGACTTTGGCTCTCTAGGTACATTGAGTCTAAGAAGTGAATCTAATAGACGTGATTGTTGTCTTCTCAGTTCCACTTGTGAAGTGCAAGTATATGGTTAAGTGTAACTGAGGCATATGATTTTTATCATTTTATATTTATTGTTTAAATCACCTAAGTGTTGTAAAATAAAGTAATTAATGTTTAATTAATCTAATAACTAACCAATGTTTAATTAATCCTAACATAAGCATTTGTTCCCACTTTCTGTACACATCTTGAACACATTGTGATGCTACTAGGTTATCATGTGTTAGTCTTTACTAGGATTACCAAGCACTAAACATAGCTCAAAGTGGTCGTATGTATGTATTTTAATTAATCACTAATTAATTAATTAATTTCATGCAATAAAGTAAATTTCTCAAATAATAAATGCATTTAAAGTAAACATTAAGCTAATTCCAAATTCTACAAGGTTTGTGAAGAAAGCTTGTCTTTATTGCCAATCACACCAAGATGCTCAGGTACATTAGTGTTCAAATAAAAAACTGTATACTTCTCACTTCTACTGTAGGTACTTATAAAATATTCTAGCTGTCAAATCAACAAAATGCAAGAGCTTTGCTAAGAGACTAACTATGACATGCCATAAATGCAATTGGTAAGCATGTATTTAAAGTCAATGATAAACATTGCCTCAACAGGGTCACGTCAATACATCAGATCATGCATTGATGTAATCATGTCAATGTAGCCCATGAATGTGACTCATTACTTTGCTAATTTCATACTTTTCTAAAATGGCTGTTGCATATTTTATTTGATGAATTTTGATTCCCTTCTTGTCTTGGTCAACTTGTATTTTAAGAAAATATGTTAGCTCCCCTAGGTCTTCCTCTATTAAGTGCCATTTTTTCTTTGTGGGATCATAGCAAGTGTATCCACTTATCTTGGTGTTACATTCTAAAAAATGCATTTCTTTCCTTTGTTCTCCAATTTATCTATGAATTAATTTAGAATTTTGACATAAAAATGATATCCAAATATTCTTATGTGTTTAATATTTTGAAGTTTTATATAGAAGATTTTATAGAGGGACTTGTATTTGTTGCTACTGTTGATTACTCTATTGGTAATGTAGGTTGCTACATTCATGGTCATGCTCCAAAAATCATTAGATATTTAAGCATTTTTAAGAAGACATCTCACCATGTCTTGCAAGATTCTAGTTTTTCCTTTTACAATGCAATTTGATTGTGTACTATATCCACATATGGTTCGATGAAAAAAGATTTGATGTATACAAAAATATTTGAATTATTAGTTGATGGTATCTCTCCCTCTATTTGATCTAATGGCTTTGATGGATAGGCCCATAGTTTTTTTCATGAGAATGTAGAAGTCTTTGAATTTGATTAATGCCTTAGCCTTGCTCTTCATTTTTTATGTCTAGGTATATCTCGAGAAATCATTGACAATAACAAGTGTATAATTGGATCCTTATATTGAGGTAATAGACAAGGTCCCATAAGGTCCATTTGGAGAAGATTAAGAGGGCTTTCTCTTCTCTACATAGTTATGTGAGGATTGTTCATTTTCTTTCCTTAAATTCATATTTTATATCTTTCATTGGAGGTATCTTTGATGTGAATATCTATTACTTTCTTTATCTTTATTATGTTTTCTATTTTATTTTAAGAGTTATCTCAATCTTTTATGCCAAATTTTGACATCTTCATTTTTTGTTTGATGCTTAAAAATGCTTTAACATGGATCTATGTGCATTTATTTTTCTAAAGTACTAACTTAAATGATGGTTTGGCTATTATCTTGGATGAGATTTCCTCTTAGATAAAAGTTACTACACTGTATGTAATAGATTTTTATTGTTGTAGGCTTTTGTTCTAATGATTTCTTCTTTATTTTTCTTTTTAGTAATGCACTAGTCATCTTTGAAATTGATTTTGATTCCTTTGTTGGCCATTTGTCCTACTGAGATTAGAGGATTTAAGAGATTTGGTACATTAAAGATATTAGTGATGGTTATAACCTTGTTGTTTGGTAATTTAATAATCCAGTTTCCAAGTCCTTCTATGTCAAGGTGGTTACCATCTCCTATTTTTATGCTACAAATTCTTCTTAATTTGTATTGAAGATGATAAGACTTTTATGGTGTCATGTGATTTTAGCATCTACTATCTATAATCTAAGAATTTTTCTTAATTATTTTGCTAAAATTAAGAGCTTTGATCTTACATTCATGATCTTATTGATTTTATATCATTGCTTCTTCTTCATCTTTCTCTTGGAATTGAAGAGCATCAAGTTTAGAGTTCAACCAACATACTTCTATGATGTGGCCTCTTCTATAACAAATTTTATATAGAGTAATTTGAACATTTCTATGTTCTTGTGACTTCCATCTTCCTCTTATGAAATCTTTACCTTTGTTATCTCTTTGTAAAGTCTTTGACTTGTTTGATTGCTTTGGTCTTGAGAAGAATTTCTATTGAATCCTCTTCTTCCTCTTCTAGTTACAAAGACTTGTTCTTTATTAAATTTTTTTAGTTCTTAGACTTTCAAGTGTTTTGATATGCGCAACTAGATCATCCACAGTGAGTTACTTGAATTGTTTATTTTGTACAAACTTCATCATTATGTTTTGATATCTAGGATCATTGTAATGAGTTGCCACAATTTTTTGTACTTTTGGTAGTAAGTAAAGCCACATTCAAATTCATCAATGTTTTTTGTGATAGTGTACATCCTTATGAAAAAATATTCAATGTCTTCATCTCTTTTGATTTCTAATTTGTCAAATTGAATTTTGTACAATAGTCATTTTGTATATTGATTTTTGGTGTTACTTAGATAATCTAAGCATAATATTTTTCATACTTCTTTAGTAGTATTTAATAAGAATAATCTTCTAGCTATTTTTTTTTCATTGAAAATAATGATCATTCTTGCATATGAATCTTTTCTCTTCAAATTTTCTTCTTCTAGGAGTTCTTAAATTAGAGGATTTCCTTTGTCTTTATTTTTTTCTTTTGAGGTGACTTTGATAGGGGCTTTTGTAGGCTTTATCACATCCTATACTTCATTAACTTTCAGAATTTCTTTCATTGTTTCTTTTAGAGAATTAAATCTTGGATCCCATTGAAGATAATAGGATATTTAGCTATTTCCTTGTTGTAGCTTATGGTGGCTAGCTTCAATACCAATTTTGTGGAAAAATTATTCCTGAATTGTTGACCTATGTAGCTTTGATTGTTGATATTCTAGATGTGATAATTCTTGAATATCTAAAATTTTGAACTATAAAAAAGTAGTCATTGAAATCTTGATAATGCATGTAATATTCATTCCAAGCATCCCTCAGTGCTAGCTTGTAATATGCAAAAGTAATCTTAGATGATGCACCTTGCTCTCTGAAAGCATACCTTGCATATTAATAAAGCTGTCAGTTTTGTTAAGTAATTTGAGTGATATGAGTAAGAGTTTGTTATCAAAGCCAAGTTCTAGCTAATTGTGTGGTGTTTTCATGTACCCTTGGTCTTGTTCTTGTTGTTTTGCTATAGTTCTTGGAGTATCTTTGTGACCAATAAGTCAACAAATAATTTGATTTCTTAATAATTGATTTCATAGATGGTTGCTTGATAATTTGATTGCATAGATGATTGATGATAATGGATTGATAATTAAGAATGGAAACTTTTTTAAGTATGTTTTTTTAGTTCTCAATGTCTATTAACCTCAAATTTTTTATAGCAATTCTTTTATTTTCTTCTTCCAATGCAGTGATAGCCTTAGCATGGGCATACATTTGAGCATCTATAACCGAAGCATTCCACACTACATTATCTTTTTCTATCTCCATATATTTTTGCTTGGACATCAATTAATCAATGTGTTCATTTCTAAATCGTGCCAACTAGTCTAGTATAATGTGTCATGTAGGATCTTATCTATCATCTCTTAATGCAACTAGTTCTTCTTGTAGTATTTGCACTTTACTCTTTTCATGTTTCATCTTAGTTTCTACCATGACTAGCTTGCCTTTGGTAAATATTAATTCCAACTACAATGTAGTGATATCACTAGGGATATTAAAAATATTCTACATAACCTATCATGTATGCATCAATCTTTCCAACATGTCTTCATGTTCAACAAGGGATATAATTTCCTTTCTTGAGGTTCCATCTAATATCTCTACATCTATAGCTGTAGAAATATCTATTGATGGCATGACAGAAACATTGAATGACTCCTTTATATGGTCAGTTATTATTTTTTCTACTTGTACTACATCTTGGCATTGCATCACTACTACAATATCTTCTTCTCTAGTTTCTAACATCTTCAAGAATGATGTAGCATTCCCAAAAATTTATTGTACCCAATCATTAGTCTTTCTTGCCTACAAAGAGATTTGATTACTAGTAGGTCTTATGGGAATTGTAGGTCTACTTGGATTATTCCTTACTCTGTACAGACTTGAGACTTCCATGTTGTCCCAAGATATGATTTTTGCTATCTATTGTAAGTGACTCATGAAAGGTTTGCAGTCTAGTTCTATTGGTGGAGCACTCTGTCCTACTCACTTTGCAATTGGGTTTGACCCACTAGGTCCTACCTATTTTGTGCCTATAATTGGAATATTTACTACTGATGTTGATCCTATTGTAACCTTAGTGCCTACTAGTTTCTCTAGTTTATCTTTCTTGGATGGCACTAGCTAGGAGACTTTTGCATATAAGGCATTTTGAGCTTTTCAGAGGACATCATTAGTATAGCCAAAAATTTCATCTTGTCTGCATAAATTCCTAATAATACAAGGGAATGGAAGAGTGGGTTTCCCTATCTTTCTCTCTTTAAACCTTCTTTGTATTTCCAAAAACAACAATTGGATTATGTTAGCTTGGAATTTCCCAATTAAGATAGCACTTCCTCTAGCAACATAGGTGGAAATTTTGTTAAGTATTTTATTTGGGAAGCTATGATATGTTCAAATCTTGAAATATATATATTTTCCAATGGATAATGCATTATAGTATTTGTATGTTGTTCCATATGTCCTTTGCAACCATCAATTTCTCACATCTATGTCAAACTATGTGGATATTTGAGCAATGTTGGCTCTAGCATTTGATATGTTTAATGCTTCTGTGATTACCTCAATTGAATGTGGCACTATCACTCCAATTTTAAATATTTCATCTTCTTATTATTTTTAACAAAATTGATGAAATTCCCTCAAATACAATTTACCATTACTTGAAATGATTAGACAGAGTGTTGAGGTTTGGAGTTGTTCATGGATCTTTGCAAATGTGAACTCCATGAATGAGCCAAAGTTAAGTTCCACTAGCATGGTGGACATGATGGACTTTTCCTAGATGACCTATAGATAGTCAATGGAGAGTGTGTAGTGTTGTCCTTATTCTAGAGTAGGTGGTGCATTAACTTTTACATATGTAGATTATATTGTTATAGGTGTAGGTTGATGGATTGGGTATGACTATGCCTCTTGCTTCATAGGAGGAGTTTATTTTTCCCTTGTACTCTTCCTCTTCCTCTAAGCTTCTTTTCCCTTAGTCATGATGGTTCCCCCTAGCTTTGGGTATTCTCTTTGGTAGCATCTGTAATCAAAAGAAAATTCAAGATTACCCAAAACCTCCAGAAACATACATAATGATTCATAAACCTACATTGGATTTTGGGTTTTAATCAAATGTGTTATATATAATCAATTTCATTTTTAATTTGGATTGTAGAGTTTGGAAAATTTGTTAACTCAGAAAAAATCCTTATTCAAAAAAGAAAAAAACCTTGATTAAGCAATTCAACAATTGATTCAAAACAATTTTTAGCTTGAAAATCCATTACTATCATTGATTTAATATTTAAATTTATTCAAATGATCAATTAAAAAGAAATATTAAGTTTATTGGCTAGTGTTAGACCAAAATGTTGTTATTTCTTATGGTTCTTACGCTTAATTGATCTTCTAGGTGTTAGAAAAATTTTATGCAATTGAAAAGAACTATGCATAATGGTCTTCCCCATGACTAAGATGATAACTCCATGAGGAAAATATTTAAAAAATGGCTCAAGATTAAGCATGTGGTGAAGAAGATATGTGATGAGTGGCAAGGTACCCCTACACTCAACCATACGAATATGAGTGTACACGCGCGATCCGGTCGAACTCCGCAGACTAAATGCCTTAACGCCACAAGAAACACTTGGGGTTAATCGTTCGTTGTCTTCCCAGGCTTGCTTGTAAGTGTCACGGTGTATGGTTAAGCAAGTTTGAGGTATGTGATTTTTTTGGTATTTTCGGCTTATCTCCTATGCTATCAGAGGAAAGGGTTGAGAAACTAAGCTAACTCTAACTAAAGATCTAAGTCTAAATTAACTAGCGTCAGCATCCGTTCCCACTTACCGGACACACCCTGAACTATGCAACTGTAGCTTACCAAACGGTAATCGTTACTGGGATCGCCACACGTAACACAAGTGCTCGAAGTGGTCGTACTGAGGCACCTATTTAGCTTAAGTGTGATAAGCAGCCGATTCCTTAGCTAGCCGTAGACACCTGTGGATGCTCGTAACTAAGTCATACTTATCACACGTTCTAGCCTAGCAATGAGTAGCCGATTCCTCAACTAGCCGTACACATCAGACTACTACTGGGATTACCAAGCGCAGAATCCTGGAATACGCTACTGGGTTACCAAGCAGCCAATGCTCGTAATTGAGTCGTACACATGCGTTGCGTCAAGTAGCCGATTCCTTGACTAGCCGTACACGTCCGTAGACGCTCGTAATCAAGTCGTACTTAAACGCACTAGGAAAGTAGTAAATAAACAACAGTAAATGAAACCACGTGCTGCAAGGTTTATCCAATCAAGTTCATCTTTTTTGCCGTACACAACTTGGGTTCAGGTTGCAAGCTGCTCGAATAAAGAGCCGTTCACTCTAGGACTCCTACTGCGGGCACATGGGGAAAAATTCTAACTCTGGAGTGATCAATCTGCCAGAGCTTCGCTACACTAGCCAGGATTTGGAAATGAAGGGAGTGTTGCCTCTTATTTATAGATATGGCAGCGGGACGCGATATCGCATACGCGATATCGCAGGAGAAGACGCGATATTGCGTACGCGATATCGCATGGGATGTGATATCGCGGCGGCCACGATATCGTGAACGCGATATCACGGCCCAGTGCATGTCGCGTCTCATCAATATGTAAATTTGAAGGTTCTCAAATAGAAAAACTTTATGATCTCTTGTTACATGAAATAATGGAAATGAAGAATTCTCTAACTGTTGTTGATGGGATATATAGATTTTTATTAGTGTGATATCATAGATGTGACATTGTTGATGGGATATTATAGGGCCTACTATATCACATCTATGATATCACCTTTTAAATATTTGATATTTTTGCAAAATTTGATTATAAAAAATTGATGAAATGGATAGTGTGGAAGGTGTAAGATTATCCAAATGATTTTTGATCATAGATGATGCTTAGAATCTAAGAATTTAATGTCAAAAATATGTTAGAGAAGGAGTTTGGGTAAGGTAAGTCAACTAAGGTTTAGGAGATGATTTAATCAAAATTGCTAAACTTATGAGTAAGTATGAAGATGTAGGGAAATAATAATATTTTCCTAAGTATCTCAAAGGTACAAGATGATGTAAAATGGATCATCAATTATGAAACACATGACTCATGGAAGTGGATCCTCCCAAAGGTAGGATCTTTCCCTTAATGTCCTTGTATAAGCACACCTACAAGTGTCCATGGGCAATCAAGGAGTTGAAAGTAAATCATCAGTCTCTTCCAAAACACATATGCTAGTATTGTTCCAATAAAAAAATAACACTATATTATAAAATACCATCAAGTTGTAATTATATATAACCTTGAGGTGGAATGGTAGTAGTAGGGATTGTAGAAAATGGAACATGAGGCCTCTTACCATAAGCATAATGACTTCTATGTGTAATGCATGATTAAAGTGATTATTCGCCTATCCGTCCAAGATCCAAACCAAGTCCATGTCACTTACTAGTGATATCACATTATATCATTCTAGAACCAAGAGCAATAATACTATTAGGACTACAAGAAATATCATTTCTTGGCAATGAAGAAAAAGAAAGTAATTTATTAACTAAGTTTATTTTGAAGAGGACTTAACCATTAGATAGAGGAGTGTCTGTAGGCATAGGTAACATATCTTTCAAGCCCTATAACCAATGTAAGTCTAAGAAACCTTCAAATTTCTAAGAAGTTACCTATATTTAGGCATGGATAACATGCCTTTCTAGTGGAACCCTAGAAAATTTTTATTATGTATATTTATTATGTTATTACTATGTTAACCTTACAAGAGGACTACCTTCATGCATAGGTAACATACCTTTCTAGTGACATGGTAAGGTAGCACTTATTTTAGAACATACTTCCATTTTTTATTAAAACTCAAGTAAATAATACAACTTAATAACATAATAAGATTCATAGTAGTAGATTTAGAGAATCCACAAATCCCCTTGATGTCACACCCTTTTCATTCACTCCTTGTTCCTTACATTTTCATCTAAGCATAATGATCATAAGTTTATTTTAGTTTTATTATGAAACAAATGTCATTATGTCCATGGTAAGAATCTTTTATTATTGGAAATAAGTGGATGGATGATGCCGTCTCACTGTATATACAATCAATCCTTTAATGATTTGATAACATAGGATGAATTTCTTATTCTTTCAACTACATATTGCTTATTCCTTTACACTTTATTAGAAAAATCAACAAACACTATGTACATGAAAAATAGTAAAATTATAAAAAGAATGAAAGATATGTAATGTATAAAGAACTTGGAAGATAATAAAGAATGAAGAAATAATAAGATATATGAAAAATATGAAAGAATAGAAAAGATATTAAAGAATGTAGAAAAATGGTAAGAAAGCTAAGAAAAATCTAAAAAAAAATTAAAAAGATTATTTGGTGCCTAAGTAGAAAAGATGACACCCCCATGAATGTTATCTAAGGTAGAAATTTGAAAGATTGAATGGAAAGTTAGTGGTTTGGAATACATGGTAGATTTTCTTAAGGAAGAAAAGTAATAAAATGGTTTGACTTGTTGAATGTTAACAAGGATTAATTTTTGTGGGTCAGTTGAGTGATATATTTGCATGGCACTTGATTGATATGTAACATGGACTATATAGGATCCTTCTCATAAAATTTGAAACTTCATCCTTTGGATGACATGGTTTGGATTATAGGAAATACTCTATCTCTAGGCCTAATAAAAACTTGTCTAATCCTGGTGTCATGTTTGTGTTTGGAATACTTCTTATGAATTTTATTATTATTTGAGCTACTAATCTATTTTAAGCTAATATATTAAGATTCATTAGTCATTATTTCTAGGGTAAGTCTAAGTCTAAATCAAATGCACATATAGTTATAAGGGTATTTATCTTTACTTGGATTGGCAAGATATGCAATTTACCATAGATTAGTTTATATGATGAATACCCTATATGAAGTTTCCAAGTAGATTAATATGCCCATAGAGCATCATTGAGCTTAGTGTTCCAATCCTTTCTATATTTACTAATAGTTCTGGTTAATATTCATGTAATTTCTCTTTTAGTTACTTTAGCTTGATTATTTGTTTGGGGATGATAAGGTATGGTTAGTTTGTGATTCATCCCAAGGTGTTGCATTAACTTCTTAAATGTAGCTTGAGTGAAATGAGTTCTATTATGTAGTATTAAAATTTTGGGTACTCCAAATCTATTAATTAGATCCTGAAAGAATCTTGTAGCTATTGTGGCTATGCAGTCTTTAACTGTGGCTTCTTCTACCTATGTGATGCAATAATTTACAATCATAATAATAAGAATTTCTATTTGGCATTGGTGGGATCGATCCCATAAAATCAATTTCCTAAATATTGAATGTTTCTAATGGTTGTATTTATTATTGTGGTCCTTCATTTCTAGTTATCAATCATCCATCCTTTTGATATTTTTCAAAAAATTGTGCAAACTGATATGCATCTTTGAATATGGTAGGTCATAAGTAGCCCACCATCATAAGTTTTAGTGTTATTTTTCTTCATTCATAATGATAAACACATGGTTCTTCATGTGCATCTTGTACGACTCTTTGCTAATTTTTCTCTGGAACACACCATCATATTAAACCATATGCACATATCTTATAAAGATTTTCTTTTATCTCTATATACTATTTTATCTTGTGAAGAAACTATTCTCTCTATTTTTTATCCCATTTAGCATGAAGTTCTCGTGTAGTTAGATAAGTCATATAATTAGTAATCCATGACTTTGCTGTTGAATCTATAATCATTTATATCTTTGTGAAGAAGTTATCATTGGGAAACTAATCTAATAATGGTTCTTCATTCTCTTGAGAATCCAATCTTAGTTTTGCTATGTGATTAGTTACAACATTTTTAGTTTCTTTCCTATCAATGATTGTTATGTAAAATTCCTATAGTATAACAAAACATCTTATCACTCTTAGACTAATTGCTAGTTTATTCATTAAGAATTTAATTACAATGTGGTCTATATGAATGTAGATTGAATACCCAAGCACATAATTTCTATATTTTTCAAGTGCATATACCACAACCATAAGCTTATTTTTTTATAGTGGTATAGTTTAGTTGTGCTTTTATTATGCTTCTATTAGCACAATGTATAAAATACAATCACTTTTGATAATCTAGTTGGGTTAACATTACTCCTAATGCATAGTTTCAAGTATCAATTATGATGTAAAAAGGCCTAGACCAATTTAGAGCTCTAAGGATTGGTGTCTCAATCAATTTCTATTTTAGACTCTCAAATACCTTTTCACATTATTTAGACCACTACAATGATGCATCTTTCTTTGTTAGTTTAACATGCGACTTTGAAATCTTTGAAAATTTTCATTAAATCTTCTATAATACTCAATAATATCAAGGAATGATAAAAAATTATTAACTATTTATGGTCTTTTGTTAATGTTTTGAATGACTCTAATTTTCTTAGGATCTACCTCTATTCCTTTGTAAGATACCTTATGTCCTAGAACTATGTCATCTTGAACCATTAAGTGGCTTCTCCACTAATTAAGCCTTATATTTGTCTCAAAACATTATTTCAAAACGTACTCTAAGTGGTCCAAAGATTATTTGAAGTTCATAAGTAGAAAAATCATCCATAAATACCTAAATTCCATTACCAATCTATTTTTGGAAGATGTTAAGAACAAGGCTTAGAAATGTGGCTGGAGCATTACATAGGTCAAATGGAATTTGCGTGTATGAAAATATTTTCCATAGGCTAGTGAACATTATATTCTCTTAATCTTCATGTGTAATATGAATCTAGTTATATTTTCTATATCCATTCAAAAGGCTATGTAGAACTTGATCGAAAAATAACAAAGGAAAATTATCTTTGAATGTTGCCATGTTCAATAGTAAAAAATCTATACAAATCCTCCACTTTCTACCTTTCTTTGGCATAATAACCAATGGGCTAATCCATTTACTATTTGAAATAGAATAGATGAATCCGACCTTTAATAGTTTCTATAATTCCTATTTAACAACTTCTTTAGATTTTTGGTTTACTCCTCATTAAGGTTAATGATGTAATTTAATGGTTCAATCAATGCAGATATGATGTTGATAGATTCGTATATTAATGCTAGTGATTTTATCATAAGACTACATGAATGCAATTAATAATTTATTTACGACTTCTAATAATTTTTTCTTCTATTCTTTATCAAGATTTACATTTATAATTACTTACTTTTTCTTATTAAGAAAAGCATACTCAAGTGCTTTTGGTTAGGCTTTTAGTTTTAGTAATTCTGGTTCATACTTAGAATCTTTAGTTTTCTTACTTCAACATCCTCATCTTATTAATACTTAGTGTAGAGAAGTTATTTTTGTATCTATTCCATTTTATCCATCTCTTCTATGTAGGAACTTCCAATTTTCTTAAATGGTTTCATGCATATGTTTGATTCTTATTCTACTTCATTAGTCAATCACAGGATTCCTTCTTGCTTTATGGCTACTACATAGTAACACTATTGTCTACACTTTTTTNTGTTTGATTGCTTTATGGCTACTACATAGTAACACTATTGTCTACACTTTTTTTCAACATACCATTTACATGATGGGATGATATCTTATCTTGTTGTCTAGAATTTCTACATGTAATTTCTCCCATTATTACTATATGTGATACATGGAACTCTACATCTCTAAATAATTATGGCTTCATCCTCCTTGTAGATTTTTAAGGCTAAGTCCCTAGTTTCTAACTTAGATCCATTGTGTTGGGCCATGCTCTTTTCATAATGATAGGAAATTTACCTTTATTCTTCCCCACATGAATAACTAGAAAATTAGTAGGATAAGACAACCCACTTATGATAGTTATAATGCCTTCCACTTATCCAAGTGGAATAATAATAGACTAGTTAAATAGATCTACTTGAATATTACATTTCTTTAATAGAGGTAAATTCCACGTCTTGTACATGTCTTGAGAGATGAGATTTACCCTTAACCCAAAATCTAGTAGAGCCTTACATGGCTTGTGTCTTTCTATTTAGAGATAGGTTAAAGGACTTCCTAGATCTGTTCACGTTTTGGGAAGTGCTTTTTCCTTTATCCAATGTGTTATCATTTATGTAAGCATGACATTTTTTAGGTTCTTTTCTACTAAAATTGGAAGCATGGCTATTTTAAGGACTTAGTGTAGAAGAATCAAGATTAGATGAGGTTCCTATCATTTGAACCTTTTCTAAACTTGTCCTAAAGAAAGGATATTTCTTGGATCTTGGTTCAGTTGTATTAGCAATGTCCTCTTATGTAGTAACTACCCTGGTAGCACTCTTCTGGTGTGGTTGAGTTGGTAGTTCCTCTTGCATGACCAATGGTAGTACTAATGGTAAAGGATTTGGAGCTTAATAAGATGGACCCATTGCTAGTTAAGACATGTAAGGTTGTAACTTCATGAGTGGGCTTGTAGTCCTATGGTATTTTGTTGGATAGTAATAAGAAGACACATAAACAAGGATACTTCCAAGAGATATAGGAAATTGTACATAGTATCCTTAAGAATTTGATTGTTGATATGAATACTATTGCCTTGTCAGTGGCATCCCCCATGGCTATGGTTGTTACCACTACTACTATTATTACTTCTATGGTTGAGAATAAACCCTATTTGGATGATATGATTATTAATAGGGCAACTTATAATTACCTTGTGGGTAAGATAATCATTTGGGCATTTGGTTTTTTATAAACTTTAGGTTAAGTACGTATGGCTTAGACTCTTGTAACTAAGACATAATAGGATAACATCCTTTAGGATGTTCATACTGGCACATGTTTCATCCATTATCATCTTTAGAGCTTGAGTCCATAACTTTCTTGACTACAACAAATTTTCCTTTGCTTTTATAATTATCATGTCCATTAACCTTTTTCTTTTTTTTTGTTCTTATTTCTATTGAATACTTGTTCAATTTTATCTTCTACCATATTCAGCTCTAGGATAAAGTTTTCATCCATAAAGTTCCATATTTTTCTACCTTTGTTGCAATGTCATTTACCAATTTCTGAATAGGACAAGTTCTTCACTAGATCACATCTTCTAATGTTTCTTCATCTTGTGTTTTACATATTCTTAAATCTCTTTTTCTAATGGATAGGTCTCTACTGTATGCTTCAATTGATTTCCTTTTGCTTAGCTCTCCTTTTTCTTTTATTACTTGATCTAGTAACCTATGAATTTGATAAGCTATCATCTTTGATATTATACTTTGGGCATATACTCCAAGGGTCTCTCTAGTTTCTTCCTTAACTCATTGATGATGTGTCGTAGTTGTTTCCTTTGAGAAAAATCATGACTTAGGAATCTCTGTAACAATGAATAGTATCTACCCATTGGTAAATGAAAGGATTTATGTGTTCCTTTTTTCCATCCTTAGATTTATAGTCTTAAGTTTGATGGTTTGAAAAAAGTTTAATATTTGTTAGTAAAGAGTCCTAGAATGGTACCTTATCATTAGATTGATTCTAGTTCTAAGGATTTGTATTAGCTCTCTATTTCTTTAATGAGTATTTTTGGAAATAACTTTAATTTTCATAAACTATTTTCTATATTGTATAAGGCATAAGCATCATGGAAGGCTTAGAGGTGATGTTTTGGTTTTGCATTATATTCTCCTTCAAATCATGGAATATAAGTCATGTCAAGTCACTTGATGCAACTATCTCTAAGATGCCTAGTAGGTATGTACACTACTTCCCTTATGTTAATCAAATGTCAAGTGATGAGTAGG
This sequence comes from Gnetum montanum, assembly GCA_015680685.1. Classification (NCBI taxonomy): domain Eukaryota; kingdom Viridiplantae; phylum Streptophyta; class Gnetopsida; order Gnetales; family Gnetaceae; genus Gnetum; species Gnetum montanum. Next base: position 65,441 of record MNCI01017384.1, read on the forward strand.
GGTTCTTCATAGTCATTAGGTTCATATGCTCTATTGTAGTGGTGATCTCTTTGATGCTCATGATGTTCTCTTCTCTCATGCATAATTTCTATTTCTCTTTCTTTTTCATTATATTTTGCTATATTAGGATGTCTTCTTCTATTGGCATGTCCTTTATGATTCCTTCTTTGTTCCCTATCATGATCCCTTGGTCTTCCTTCTCTCCTATTATAGTGTGTAAACAAGTGTGATGAAGTGGATGGAGAAGTTGGAGAATGATGCTGGCTAGTTTTCTTTTATGATTCTTTGATCCATCTCTTCTAGATCTATTAGAGCTTTCAAGACATAAATTCCCCTTAAGTTTGGAGTCTACCTCATTTCTTCCTAGAATTTATATAAGAGCTAGATGTAACTTTGTCTTCATAAGATCTTTGATGCGTATCATTGATGTTTGAGAATTGAATCTACGAGTCTAGTGAGACATTTTAGCTTTATATGGTTCATATTCTTTCTCATTAAAGATGATCACCTATGGTGATTTCTTTCCTTTTTCTTGATCATATCTTGCTACCATAATAGCATTCCTTATTGCCTAAGCATCTATTGGCTGATATGGCCTAGTCATAATTTTGATAACTTGGTACCATTCTTGTATCTTGCCAAGACTTAATCTCATGGGGGCTTGAAGCATCAATGGTGTTGAACATTCTAATAACAAGATAATGTTGTCCTATAAATCTCTTCATCTAAGTTGTTCATCTTGGTGGAAGGTAATTGTGAAGTTAAGATAATAAGAATCAATATGGGCATATGAGATTCTTGTTTACATTAATGCACTCTAATCTTCTTTATTATAATCTCTATCATTAGTTTTGTTAAGATTAAGAAAAAGTAGAGATTCCACTTTTAATATGGATGCCATTTTAATTTTTTTGATGCTTAAGTGTATGTATTTTAAAAAATTATTTTAAGAATGAAAGATAGGCTTGGTAATACTTGATACAATGAACTATGTAAGATCAACTAACTAGTAAACATTGATACATCCCTGACAATGGCACTAATGATGAGTGATGGAGAATTTTAACACTCAACCATACAAGTCACAAGTATATATGCATGACTAGATTATAATTTGTGAATGAACAATGTAAGTATACTAGTGAGTTAATAATAAGTTCATGATCGTTGTCTCCCCACTTACACTTAGGGAGGTGGAAAATGTATGGCTTACCTATTAGTATAGCATATGATAAAATGATGTTGGTTGGATTTAATCATGCTAAAAGTAAACATAATGGAAAAGATTAGAAATTCTATTTCTAAGTGTAATGAAAATATAAAATTATTCTATCCTAATGGCAATCGATATCCATTTCTAGTTTTTCATACATGTCCTAGGCTAATGTAATTGTTACTGGGATTACCAAGTAACTTGACTACTAAGTAAATCAAGCAAAGTCCCTACTCGATTACCAAAAATTGTACTTTATGCTTGAAATTGATCATATTCATTTCACCTTACTAATAAACATTGGAATATTAGATGATGTAGGAAATGTAAATGACATAGTAAAAGTAATAACATGGGAAAGTAAATCTATTCTATGTGATATTCTCCAATAATGAAGAGTAACCTTGATGTTTATTTTCATTCATGTATTATGTCCATGAATAATCCATTTGAATAATGATGTCATACAATTGTAATTCATGACATTGCAAGCATTCACAACTAACTCTAACTCTATGGAAATTGATGAGTCATGAATTTGTTAGGCCCTACTGTCGGATACCTGATATCAGAGCCCCGATATTGGATACCCAATGTTGAAGCCAAGAAACGATGTTGGATATTTGATGTCATCTCCTCTATGAAAGCTTATAAATACATCACTTTGGTGCATGATTGGGACACATAGACATAATAGGAGACAATAGTTTTAGTTCTGAGTTTTTTATAGTCTTTCATAGCGTCTTGTTATTCCTAGTGCATGCTTGCATTGTGATGTTTGTAATCATATGATACCCTTGTTTGAGTGTGACATACTTGGACATGTTACATGACTAGAAATAAAGATTGAGATTAATTCCATCATTGCTGCATTCACTTAGATTTATTGTTACTTTATTTATTTATTAAATGGTCTAATTATTTACTGTTTTCTTTAGTTAACTTTCAATTTATTGTTATTTACTATTCTTGTCATTTAAGTGGAATGCATATGCCTTAATCACGAGCATTTAAGTGTAAGTACCTGGTAATCCAGTAGTGTATCTTTTGGCACATACAATGACATACACTTGGCAATCCTAGAGGTAGTCTCATGAAGTCCAAGGCATGCATGAATGATTAAGAGTAGATACTCATCACACATAGGCTAGTTTAGATCTTATCTTCCATTGTTCATTAGCTTAGTTAATTTATCTATTTATTGTCATTAGGAGTAAGGTAGAATTAGACAACATCATATGCCTCACTTTGGACTAAACCATATGTGACAAAGCTACCACTAGTCTAAGCGAGAAGACAATGAACTATGATTAGAGCATAATGATCTAGATACCACAACTAGTCCCATCCATGAAATTTAACTAGATCATGCCTGAACACTTGTAATTCGTATGGTTGAGATTAGGAGTACCTCACCGCTTGTCATTGGCACTATTGCTAGGGATGATGCTAGTTATCTAGATTAGTTATATTATACATGATTGCTATAAAGGTATTAACGATATATCTTTCTAAAAAATATTAACTCACACACATCATAAACCAACAACAATGTCTCTCTCTCATGGAAGTGACAATGCACTATATAGAAAATTCATTCATTAGAGAAATAATGAGATATATGATGAGGAAGATTAGAGTGAAGAACTTGATGTAGGAGTTTCTTATGTTCATGAACATCCTAACAACACTCATAGACTGCATTCGCCTAAGATAGAAAATCTTGGAGGAGATGATGTAAGTCCTAAAATAGGGGAAGCCTCAAGGCCTAAGACCTCCTCGAGACCAAGAAATGATAAATTAAGGGACTCTAGGGAACACCATAGGAGTTATGATAATTCTTATAGATCCTCATCTTCCTCTCCCTCTTCAATTCCTAGTTTTGATAAAGATGAATGTAGGTATAGGGACAAAGTTCCACTAAAGGGTTGAAATAAAAGTGAAAACCAAACCCACAGACACACTCAATGTCATCAATATGATCACAAGTCCAATAATCACAATCAACCAAATAGAAAATTTCATCACAACTTGTCTAATTATGATGAATACTTTTTGGCCAGCAAGAGCATGATGAAGATAATAGAGATAGTTAAGATATCTTGCAGGCATCATAAAGAGAGTTGAATACCTAGACTTGATATGAATAATATCCCTAAATTTGTAGAAGGCTATGATTTAGATCCATAGCATCCTTGACAAGCCTTCTAGGATGCATGTGTCTACTATAATATTGAAAATGGATGGCAAAATCTTAAGCTCTTTCCTAGGACACTAATTGATAGAGCTGAAGTGTGGTATAGATCATTAAAACTGAATTGAATTTGATGATGGTCCATAATGTTGGAACTTTTCAATGAGAAATACCAAACCTATGTGAGAGTGTCTAACTTGAGGAGATAGATCTAAGAGTGGTAGCAAGAACAACATGAACCCTTGGACATGGCCTTAGATAGATATTATGCCTTACTAAATAGATGCCTAGGCCATGGTTTCTCTAAGGAAATGAAAATTTTCCACATCATAGATGGGCTTTGTAATGAAGCAAGGGAGACCCTCGGGCTGTATGTGCTAGGGCAATTATACAAGCTCTAAGACCATTAGATCTAAGAGTTAATCAAGCATGTGGAAAAATAAGAAGGAGAGATATGCAAATGGGAGAATGTTGAGAAATATCAATGGGATCAAACTCTTCAACAAAAAGAGGTCTAGATCTATGGTAAGAAGAATGAAACCAATCTCGATAGGGTGATTTTGCAACAAACCTTGCCAATAGAAAAGTCTATTGATGAACTTAAAGGAAAGTTTAATAGGATGTCCAAATTGATATACAAAAAGATTACAAATCTTGTTGAGATGGTTGAGGAGAGGATCATGCAAAATAAGTAGATAATTAGGTGATCATGATAAACAAAGGATAAAGAACCAAGAAATAGCTAAGAACACTTTTTAGCAAATTAGAAAAATGGCTAAAGAAAGTGAGGCTATAGACTCAACCACAGAAAAAGATAATGGATGCGACATCTACATATATGACCATTTGAAGGGCCATAACTCAATCTTGTTGCATCTATAGGAGTATTGGGTAGGTGCCTTAAATCCAAAGTTTGTGCAAAAGCACATGCTTGGGAAATTTCCTCTTCCAAAAAGTAATTATAGATAGTCCCACAACCAATTGTGCCATCCTAAGTTGACTTATTACCAACATCAACATGATCCTCAACCATAGTGGCTTCAACCATAGTTGTGGAAAAGGCCACCACCAAATTATTCCTATCCTTCCTATTCACTGAAATAGCATAGATATTATGTTCAACAACTTGTTTCTCCAACTAGTTCTACATCCTCTAATTCAAATTGCCACTACCACTCTCCTAAGTACCATCAACCAATGAAATCCCCTGAAGGAACCTTATGCCTCTTACCATCCATCCTACCCTCGATATTCTCATACTCCACATCATTATATACCACCAGCATGGACACATGAAGGTTTAGCACCCCAATATCAACAAACAAATGCCACTTGTGCTGCAAATGTGTAGAGACATGATGATACTAGTAAGTCTCAACTATAATGTAAGAAATGTTCCTTCTAGAGGAAAGGCTATAAATCAAAGCAAACCAAGCATGGACACATCACATCATCCAAGCTAGTACAATGCCAATCTAGTTCACCACCTTCCTTATCACAACCAACATCCTCTAATCATACACAAGGACCAACATCCATCATTACTCCGATCCCAAACGCAAGTAATGAATCTAATAGTGTTAGGAGACAACAAAATCCATGCATATCATATCATGATCAAGGGTGTAATTGTGGTTCAAACATCCATAACATTAACACACCTCATACCCTCACCCACCATACATTTAACAATTAAGTGTGTGACCAATGTTTTTTCTACCTAGCCACCACACCACCAATAGACACCCAGTGGCTAGGACATGAATAATTGCTAATATTTCATACATGCATGGATCCTATTTATTCACTTATTAATCCTTGTCACGGCCAAATGTTTAGTCCTAGGGATTACCCCCCATTCTAATCTTTGGATTCTTAAGTATTTCTCATCTTTTTATTTTACATTTTTTTGTCATTTTCCTATCCCTTGATCCAATTCTTCTTAATTTTTCTAATCTTTTCTAGTTGTTGTTTTCATTTTATTTGTCGTGTAATATCGCTTGTGAATAAAATGATCATGTTGCCCATTGAGGTGAGGTGTTCTCTATGTTGTCAGGTCATAAGGGATTGATTATTTAGACATTGAGACCATGAGATCCACCCACCCATTCCATTAGTAAGAGGTTCTTGCTCTAGTCATAATGACATCATTTTTCATCATAAGACTAAAAAGAATTTCATAATCATTATGTCTATATAGAAGAGTGCAAAACCAAGGTAGAATGTAAGGGTGTGACATCAAGGGGATTTGTGGCTTCTCTTTGGCTACTTCTGTATGTTCTATTATGTTGCTGAAGTTGTAACCATATCCTTGTAGATCTAACAAAAATGGGAGTAAAGAGTAACCTAAAATGACATTAAATAAACTTCTGCAAGTCCCACTAGAAAGACATGTACCCATGCTTGAAAGTTGGCAGCTTCTTAGAATTGAAAGAAAAAACATGTGTGCCATAAATCAGCTTCTTCCTTGGACAGAACGCCAAGTGATGTTACTCCTTACAACTATGATAGTCTTATGGTTGTCCATCGATGTGTCAAAATGATGCAATGTGACTGCAATGTGGTTTGGACTTGGGTCTGAATCTTAGAAAGAAGGACTCATGATTATTTAATCATTAACAACACACAAGGTTTCATTGTGACCATGGTAAGCCACCTCACATCCCAATTTCTAAATCCTTTCTATAGTCCATCTCATGTCATTGTTCGGGTGATCATAACTTATGGTTTTGTGTAACATTGAGTTATTATCTCAAATTTGTGGCTTTAACATGTGTGTTTTGTTGCATAGGTATGCATTGCATTCAACCCCTTTAGTGCCTATAAACATTTTTAGGTGTGGTTACATAAGGGTATCATAGGCTAGAGCCTAGTTTGGGGAGGACCCACTTGTGTAACTTTTGTGACTAGTATTTGTTTGACATAACCACATTATTATCCACCTTCCAAGTGCTTAATCATTACATTTTGTTGTTTCCCTTCTCATATAATGTGATCTATCCACAACCTCGATTTCCATGCCCTTTTTCTTACTCATTCTAGTGCTTTTTACATTGATGACTCCACCTTTCAACACTTCTAGCGCCTCAAACTAATTTTCTACTTGCCCTAGAACTACAAACCTAACTTCAAACCTTTCAACCAATCATAACGCTTCATTTTCCATCATTAGTTGTTCCATTTAAAGCATATTCCTAGATCCCAACGTCGAGTAGTCAACATCAAGTTAGATGCAACATTGGATAATCAACATCAATCACTCAAACCTATATATATATGACCCCCATGATGTTCAAACTTCATTTTCATCATTTACTACTAGGGGAGTTGTTCCAATTTTCTCTTATGACTCAAAACTCTATGCAACCACTATTCACTTACAATATTTGACTATCTCTTGCATTGATTTTCGTGTCATTTGAAACTATCTAAACTTGAAGTGTTCAAGTTCGTCAGGGGGGTGGGGCTGTGCTTGCATGAAAAAGTTATTCCAATTGACAAAAATTTGCTATCACTTTGAAGGTATTATAAGGGTAAGAGTGTTAAAAAATTTAGGCATTATCATAAATAATCAATTGTATTAATGCCAAAACCTTAATGTTTCCACCTAAGGGACCATAATCATCATAACAAGCCATACATAAAGAAAAAGAAATAAACTATGTAAGGTCATAAGAGGATATAGATACTTTATGGACATTTTTTCTTGAAAATTTTTGTAACTAACAATCATATGAACTAAGAACTTAATGAAGTAAGGTAGTGAGTAAGGTATAATCTGATTAATGATAAAGAATACAACCTTAGTAAGACTTGATCTTTGCTTGATCTTAGATGGCCCCAAAAAGGGGTGCATGGGAGAACCTTTGCAAAGAGTAGTTAAGCATCCATGAGGTGGCTAAGGCCAATAGGGTGAGCTAGCAAAACATCAAGAGTAGGAAGCTCAATCTTTCAGCATCCATCAAGAGGCCCTTGCTATTGGATAGTTAGTCTAAGAAGAGGCTGTAGAACTACTAGCTTTTGTACAGGAACAACATTTTACATTGCCCCCTGATTGCATCAAAACCATTCAAGAAAGGGCCACATTGACCTTATTCATCATGGAAATGAATTTCAGACTATTTATGGAGTTTGCTACAAAAGTAGTTTGAATGCAACTTAAGGCATCACCTCTATGGCCCATTTTTTTAGATAGTGATGAGTGGTACCTTAGTGAGACTTATCAATTTTGGCATAATAAAGATGAGGGCATCACTATCAACATTTGTGGAGTTAATGTCTCTTTCTTAGTTAAGGAAATTGCAGTAGCTTTGAATTTGCTGAATGAAGGGCCTAAGGTAGCCCATCTATCCACTAGATCTAACCCCAATACCAAAAAACTATGGCTGAAATGGGCATATGGCAAAGAATATAAAACATATAATGAAGTAACTCTGGAGGAGAGAACATATTTCAAGATTGGTATATATCATCTATTTCCCACCAAAGGGCTCAACTAAATTTTAACATATGTAGCTAGGGGAAGTGCTATCTTAATGGGAAAATATGCAACCAATCTTCCCCAATTCTACTTCACTGAAATTCAATGGTAGTTCAAAGAGAGAATGGTAGGGAAACCAACACTCCCATTCCCTTGACTAATCAGAAGGTTATGCAAATGTACTAGAATCCTAGGATATACAAATGATATCCATAAGAAGGCTCAAAACGCCTCCTTCACCAAACTCCTCAAACCTATGACACCAAGAAAGGATCTTGGTGAAGAACAAGAATTGGAGAAGAAAGCAGAGCCAGAAAAAATAACATGAGCTTGAAAAATGGCCAAAAACACAAGCTTCACCACCGCCATAAGATTATAGGCCCACAATGAGCCATCTGTAAAATATTATTAAAGCTATCAGTTGGGGAAGTAGACATGAGTTCAATCTCTTCAGAGTAATGGATGATGTGGTATAGCTCATTGTTTCAATTGATCCAACAAGAGGGAAGATCTCATTATAATCAGGAGAAGGATTCTAATGGTTCAAGAAAATATTTGGGAATGCTACATCCTTTCAGGTAATTCTTGAAACTAGAGAAGGTGCCATATTTATGATAATGCAGCATTAGGATTCGGTAGGTGTAGTAGAACTAAGCATGGACCATATTAAAGAATCATTCAATGTGCTTGTTGTGTCCCCAGTAGATCTTCCTAGAGCCAGAGATGTGTAGATGCTGGTTGGGACTTTGATGATTCCTACAATGCATGAGGATGTATTGGGATTGACTATTACAGATGGGGCAAGTGATGACTACTTTGTTTGACATCCCTAGTGATGTCACTATAGCACAATTAGACCTCATCACCACTAAAAGAATGCTAGTCATCATTGAAGTTAGGGTAGAACATGAAAAAGTAGAAGAGTAGAGATTACAACAAGAGCTAGCCACCCTGAGAGCCAAACAATGGAATCCTATCTATTTTGTTGTGCCTGAATAGCTAGAACAATTTAGGATGGAGTAGTTGGCCAAGATGATTGAGGAGAACACAGTTGCAGAACAAGAAAAAGAGAAAGCGATCTAGAATGCCTTTGCTACTGATGCACAGTCCCACACATACAGAAAGGCCCACCACATAAGAAGAAAACAAGAAACTCGTTGTTGAGAATTCAAGGTTGATCATAGTCAAGAAGCAAAAGAACATCCTTGAGGAGAGCATCCACTAGTTAAGAGACTAACTAGTGAGGGTCAACTAGGACATCAATAGATTAGCTAGAGAAAACAAAATGCTCTCAGTCGATAAGGTCCATGCAATTCGACAAAAATCAGCAATAAAAATTAATGCATGGTAAAATAAGGTCAAGAAGCATGAGAAGTTGAAGGAACACTTTTGTGATCAAGTAGGCATGTATAAACATTTAAATTAAAAAGATATCTAGATGGCTAAAGCTCATATTAGATCCTTGTTAGCATAAAATCTTAAGCGGAAACCAATTCTAGATAGCTATGCCTTAGTCCACCAAGCAAAAGTAAAGAATAAAGACCTATAGAGAGAATATTTGAAAGAATACATGGCATTGGGTAACCGTAGATATGCCAACCTTGCCATGTTAATAGTAGGTCAACCTCAAAACAAGCTAGAGAAGTAGGTAGCAACTACTTATGCATTGTATGAAAAAGAGTTTGTAAATTAGAAAGATGCTTTGTAGAAGCTACATGGAAAACTCAAAATTAGAATTGGTTAAAGCTAGCTACTAGGGATAGAAGGATGTTGCCTCAAACTTAGTTCGAAGATTAACAAATTATCATGAACTCAGAGAAAAAGCTAAGAGATTGGAGGAGGAATGATGAAAATTTGAGACTTGGTATGTGAAGGCTAACTAGATGTTCCTACAACTACCATGTCCTTGGGACGTACTAGCACCAACACACATTAGTTTAGCAACTTGGATGGTACATGACCCAAGGATGGAAGAAGAAAAGTTGTAAGTGTTACTCGATCATTAGAAATTTCACAAGCTTGTTGACAAAGGGAAGCAACCAATGGAGGAGCCACTACCTTTAGGCACTACATGAGTCTTCTATTTTTGTTGTGTAATATTGTGTTCTATTTTTGTACTACACCACTACGGCATGTAAGAGTCAATTTTTTTGTTTATTGTTTAAGTTAGTTAATAATCCCATACCTTCCCAATATTTTGTAAAGAACTTATTTCTCATTTTTTTGACTCAGGGATGAGTTTTCATTTAGTCATGGGGGTATGATGAGTCATAAATCTATCAGGCTCTAACATTGGATACCAGAAATTAGAGCCCTGATATCAAATACTTGATGTTGGAGCAAGGAAATGATGTTGGATATCTGATGTTGTCTCCTCTGTGCATGCCTATAAATATAACACTTGGATGCACAGTTGGGATACATAGACATAATAGGAGAAGATAGTTTTAGTTCTTAGTTTTTCATAGTCTTTATTAGAGTCTTGTATTCCTTGTGCATGCCTGTAGTATGATGTTTGTAATCGTACAACACCCTTGTTTGAGTGGGACATACTTGGACACATTACATGACTAGAAATGAAGATCAAGATTACTTCCATCATTTCTAGATTCACTTAGATTTATTATTACTTTAACTATTTATTTAATGGTCTAATTATTTACTATTTTCTTTAGTTAACATTTTCATTTATTGTTATTTACTATTCCCATCATTAAGTAGAATGCATACACCTTAATCACAAGTATTTAAGTGTAAGTACTTGGTAATCTAGCAGTGTATCATTTGGCACATCTAGTGACATCCACTTGGTAATCCCAGAGGTAGTCTCAAAAAGTCTAAGGCATGCACGAATGATTAAGAGTGGATACTCATTACACATCGGTTAGTTAAATCTTATTTTCCATTGTTCATTAGCTTAGTTAATTAATCTATTTATTTTCATTAGAAGCAAGGTAGAATTAGATAACATCATATGCCTCACTTTGGACTAAACCATATGTGACAAAGCTACCACTAGTCCAATTGGAAAGATAGCAAACTATGATTAGAGCATAACTATCCAGATACCACAACTAGTCCCATCCATAGAATTCAATTGGATCATGCATGAATGCTTGTGATTCATATGGTTGAGCTTAGGGGTACCTCACTGCTCATTAGAAACAAACTACAATAATTATACTAATTTCTAGTCAAAAAATTATTTTTGATATAACAATGGACTCATATTTATAGGTATGATCATGACCTACTACATCGTATCTACAACGTTGTATGTTATGCTATGATAACATAGTTGATGAGAGTGGTTACTCTAGCAGTTACTCTAGTGGTTACTCTAGTAGTTATTTTAATTATTAGAGTGGTTATACTAGCAGTTTATTTAGCAATTATTGTAATTATTAGAGCGGTTACTCTAATTATTAGAGTGGTTGCTTCCAAGCCTATAAATATAGTGCCCAGGTGCACAATTGGAAGGGAAGTCTTTTAGTAGTCAAATAGTGAAACTCTTGTAGTCTATTTGAAAGTTAGAGTATTTTTCAAGTGCCTGTAGAAGGAGGTCTAAGTGTGGACAGATCTTTATTCGAGCATTATGTACTTGAGCACACCTTGTGTATGGCAATAAAGATAAGCTCTTTGATTCATCCTTGCAGCACTTGAGATTTATTTTCTTATGCATTTCTTTTATTTTATTTTCTTATGCATTTATTTTATTTTACGCACTTTACATTTTTGTTATTAGCACAGTAATTCATTTTATAAATTAAGAAAATTGTTAAATTACACAAGCACGATCGCTTCGAACATGCATGTAATGCTTGGTAACCTAGTAATGATTATCGTTTGGTAATCCCAGTAGTGTTGTAGTGGTTCAAGATGTGTACGACAAGTGGGAATGGATGCTTGTGTTAGGATTAGTTAGAACTTAGTTAATGAGTAGTTAAGTTAAATTAGTCACCTAGTTATCTCTCTTTTTCTATTAGCATAGGACATAAAAATGTAAAAGATATAAAAATCATATGCCTTAAGCTTACTTAACCATGCAATTGTGACATACAAGTAAGTTTGGGAAGATAACAATCGATCAACCTATCCTTGTTCCACAAGGGTGCATAAGCACTTAGTCCTTGGAATTCAACTAAATCATGTGTGAAACACTTGTATTCGTATGTTTGAGCATAAGGGTACCTCGCCACTCATCATTGGTATTGTTGCCAAGGACTTAGTTTTCTACACTAACTAGAACATATGAAATCATTCACATCATTGGAACAAACCCTTAGGGTTAATTAAGAAAATAATAAACAAGAATACATTGCACACTGAATAGATAAGTATGTCTCCTTCTTCATACAAAACTGCCTCACCACCTAGGTCTGAAACAGGAAACAATCAGCAGCATAATACACATGACGTTGATCCGCTAGTCCCTTAACAAGTTAGAGTGGTATATATTCATCCCAATGAGTATATACCAAAATTCACCTTTATCCTCCATCAAGATGAATAACTGCATTGGCAAGACTTAGAAGGTAACATAGTGTTACCTCTTGATCATTTAGTCCCAAGCATGCTTCTTCGTGCTCTCACACGAATTGACATGCCACACTTACATGTAGAGTACGTTGTGAAAGACCATGACTCAAGAGAATACCATCCCACAGAGAAACAATGTCAAAGGGACTTATAATAGGAGAGACATCATAAGTCTTTGAAGGGTAAGTGATCCTAGGATGTCCCACATGTCTTAAGCGAAAATGAGGGTGGTGAACCTACCTCAGGTAGTCGCCCAAATAATGATGTTCCTACCCTTGACTTTGGCTAAGGGGTTGTGTATCAAAACCTTCATTCCACTATTCATAACCCAAGTTCTGATACCCACAGGCACAAAGGGTCCAACAAAGGAACATAGACACATGATAAAGGTGGACATTCTGATCGCAATCACGATCGAGGCCATGACCATCAATGAGAAGGTAGTAGACACCATCATGATGATGATTCCCCTTCTTCTTTACCTTCATCATCTCCTTCACCTTCTTCTTCAATATCCAGACATAGTCATAAAGAAAAAGACGATGGGGATAAAGGTAGGCAAAGTGAAAGTCATAGATGAAACAACTAGGAAAGGGGACGAGAGCACTCTAGAGAGTCATGACATAGAAGAAGGGAGAGTAGGGAACAATGTAGGCATCATAGATGATGTGGATGAGACAATCATGATGAATCCCTCCTCACTACTCAAATTGTGTTGGACATAACTAAGGTTGTTAGAATTCCAACAAGGCACCAGAAAGATACTAGGATCAAGAGATTAGATATGAAAAATATCTCACGATTTGAAGAGGGATACAACACTGATCCTTAGAATTACTTACAAGCATTCCATGATGCATGTGCCTTACAAAATATAGAGAAAAAATGGAAAAAACTTAAGTTGTTTCAATAGATAGTAGTTAAAGAAGAAAAAAGTTGGTATTGGTCTTTAGAGTTGAAATCCATTTGTAGGTGGAGTACTATGTTAGAATTATTTAATGACAAGTACCAAACATACTCTCGAGTGTCTAACTTGCGAAAGAAAATCCAAGGCTAGAAACAAGAAGGACATGAACCCTTGGGTGCTACCATGGGCTGATACTATGCACTATTACATCATTGTCCTGGCCATGGTTATTTGCAAAGGGATCAATTGCACCATCTTGTGGATGGGCTTAGGCATGAAACAAGAAGAACCCTTGGGACTTATGCCCAAGGGAGACTATCTGAGCTTAGGTCCCATCAAATTTAAAGACTATTGGAGCAAGTTGCTAAGGAAGAAGGTGAGCTATGGAAGAGAGAAATTGCAGAAGAGTATAATCGAGATTCTTCCCACTGGAAGAGGGGAGTAAGATTTTGTAAGAATGAAGAAGAGTCACCAATCGAAGAGATGGTGAATAGGAAAACTTTGCCTATCCAAAAGATGACATTAGAAGTTTCAGCAAAGGTAGACCAAATGTGGGATTTCCTAAACAATATATTTCAATCTATTCTTAAAATAGTAGAGGAGTCTAGAGAGTAAGGTAGTGATTGCGAAAAAAGAAAAAAGAGAGAAACTGAACATGCATGTAGAAAGGGTAAGGGAAAAATTGCCATCATTGAAGAGGTTGTGGAGTTGGAAATAGATAATGATAGTGGATGTGAAATATGTTAGTATGACCATCCTAAGGAATGTTGCACTATAATCTCACATTTGCAAGAGTCTGGGGTGTATGCACTCAACCTATGCTTGAACAAATGGTAAGCACCCTGAAGGTTACCTTACCCCCAAGGTAACCCAAGATAGTTCCACCAACCCTTAACGTATTATCCAAGTGGAACTCCACCACAATCGATTGAGAAATATCAACAATGGTAGCATCCACAATCATGGGGAATGCCACCACCAAGGCAATAGTATCCTTACTGGTAACCTGACCCATATGGATATTATGTGTATTAGCTAATCTTCCCATGTGACAGTACTGGTCACGTCACTCATCAACTTCACTACAAGCCCATGAGTATTATGGGACTTCCTTTTCTAGGGGTGATATTCCGCAAGCATATCATCCTTCTCATCCGACCACATCTCTTCCACCAATGCTCCACTACCACCTACTCTCGCGATGCAAGGTGAAATCCATACCCAGCTGTAGAAACGTAATGCCACGATAGTTTTTAACTCTCAACCTACTATTGGTTCCAACAACCACATGAAGAAAAGACCTTTATTTAGAACCAATAGTCCAACTAAGCCTTTGCAATCACAAGTGGCTAATTTCTTAGATGCCTCAGTATCAATCAAAACTTCAGAGCCCCCTTAAACCCAATCACCACACTCAACGCATACGGTCATGCTAACACATGCTGTTATTGATTAGATTAAAGCTGGCCACCTTCCCAGGAAATTCTTTGATCCTGGGAGTCCTCTAATATACTTACAAATCATTGGAAATTTGCCATGCAAGGCTCTTTTAGATTTAGGTTCCGATGTCAACTTGATTTCTCAAGAAATTTACAAGCTCTGGAACCTACCTCCATTGAAAAAGAGCAACATCCATCTAGAGTTGGCTAACCAGTCCATCACTATCCCATTGGAACTAGTGGAAGACATTATTCCCACTTTTTGTGGGTGATCGTACCCAGCTGACTTCCTAGTGATTCAACTAAACAATGGTAAGGGGGACTTTCCAATCATAATGGGAAGAGCATGGCTAAGGACCATTGACACATGCCTAGAAATTTGTGATCTTTCTTTAGAAGTATCAAAGAAAAATACATTCAAAAAGATTGAGAAGAAGAAAGGTCCATGCATTACATACAATGAAACAGGGTGTAATTGTGTGCATAGGTCATGGTTTGTGCAAAGTGTATCATTGTCTACATGCAATCAATGTGCACAAATGATTAACATATAAATATTCTTGTATGTAGTAGCCACATGATAAGAAGACATCTAGTGGCTAACAGATGATCAAGAAAGTAGTTCACTCATATGCATGGAAAAAACTAAGGGTTTTACTTGTGCTAACATCTATAGCATAGATGCATTAGAGCATGTCCATCACTAGCTTCCAAGTCTTAACCTTGAAAATATCAACTTGGGGAAGTTGGAAATCCATGAGAAAGTTAAGTAGAAGCCCCTCAAGCTGAAACCATTGCCCACCGGTATAGAATACACGTTCCTTAAAAATGGAAAATTGGTAATTATCGACACTAAGATTGCTCCTCAATAAAAAGAAGAACTGCTAAATGTAATCAATAGATCATCAAAAGCCTTCACTTGGTCATATCCCAAATTAATTGGAATAGATCTAGGATATGCCAACATAAGATTTACACTGAGCCCTCCATGAAGCCTCGAAGACAACCATAGAGGCATTTGAATCCAAAGTTGAAGTAAGTAGTCAAGGAAGAAATTGAACAACTTCTCAAGGATAGGTTCATATACCCCATTGCTAATAGTGAATGGGTTAGCCCCTTAGTTATTGTACCTAAAAAGGGAGGCAAATGGAGGGTGTGCATAGATTTTAGGCTACTGAATATGACAACATTCAAAGATCACTTTCCATTACCATTTGTTGACCAAGTCTTAGACACCATTGTAGGGCATCACTACTATAGTTTTCTGGATGGATATAACAGATATAATCAAATACAAATAGCCCTGGAAGACCAAGCCAAGACTACATTCACCAGTCTTTAGGGAACATTTGTATACAAATAGATGCTGTTTGACTTGTGCAATGCCCCTGCAACATTTCAATGACCAGTTCTAAGCATTTTGCAATAGTAGATAGGAAATGGTGTAGAATTCTTTATGGACAATTTCTCCACCTATGGAGAAAAATTTGATCAAGCCTTGGACCGGTTAGAGAAAGTGTTAAAAACATGTATAGAAACCAATTTGAGGCTCAACTAGCAAAAAAGCCATTTGATGGTCCAAGAGGGCGTAGTACTAGGGCACAAAATCTCACACATAGGGATAGAGGTAGACCCCAAGAAAATCAAAGTTATCCAAGGAATTACTCATCAATCAGAAATTTTCAAAGATATTCAATCATTCTTTGAAGATACTAGATAATATAGGAAATTTATTGAGAAATTTTCAAAGGTTTCCAAACCATTAGTGGAATTAACGAAAAAGGATGTACCTTTCAAGTGGACTAGGGAATACAAATTAGCTTTTTAAACTCTGAAATAGTAGAAACACCCATTCTACAAGCTCCTAACTAGTTGAAACCATTCCATATCATGACTGACACATCCAACTATGTTGTAGGAGCCGTACTTACATAGTTAGATAACTAGAAGCATCCTTATTATATCCACTATGCAAGTAGAAATATCGTAGGTGCACAACTTAAGTACACTACCATAGAGAAAGAATTAATGACTATAGTATTTACACTAGAAAAGTTTAGATACTATGTATTGGCATATAAAGTATATATACATATAGATCATAGTGCAATAAGGTTCCTCATGAATATGCCAATGGTAAGCCCTCGTATCATACGATGGCTTGTAATCTTAAAAGAGTTCAATCTTACGATGATCGATAGTAAAGGTACCGAGAATGTAGTTGTTGATCATTTATCTTGGTTGCAATGGAACAACAAAGAGGATGAGTATCCAATTTTTGATTATTTTTCTAATGAATTCCTCTTTACTGGTGTAGTAAATAATCAATCACCCATGGAGAAAAACTAGTATAGTAGCATTCTTACCTATCTCCTCACCCAACAAATACCACAAGAGTTAAACCTTAAGAAGAAATAATAGTTTCTTAACCAAGCCAAGTACTTTATGGAAATCAATGGGAAACTTTACAAAGTGTGTCCTGATGGCTTGGTTCAATGGTGTGTTATCGATATAGATCAACTATGAGTTCTCCAAGATGCTCATGAGGGTCCTTGTAGGGATCGTTACACTAGGAGACGAATGGCCATCAAGATCTTGCTTGTAGGATATTATTGGCCTACATTGTTTCAGGACACTCATTAATTCATCCAATCTTGTGAGCATTGTCAATGTGATGGGGGAATTACTACTAGAATGAAGGGTTTGTAATAATGGATCCAACCATTAGAACCCTTCGACATTTAGGAAATTGATTTTATGGGGCCAATTACACCAATGTCTAATGGAAAAGCCTATATCATTGTTGCTATTGATTACCTAACTAAATGGGTGGAAGTAGCTACTGCTAAGGACTGTACATCATCTATAGCTACATGATTTTTTCAAGAACAAATCATAAATAGGTTTGGTGTGCCTTGTGCACTTATTTTAGACAATGGTATCCACTTCACAGGAGCAAGTTTTTGGAAATTAATGCAACACTTAGGGGTTGAGCATAAATTGACTACACCATACCACCCCCAAGCGAGCGATCAAGCAGAAGTTACCAATAGGGAGAATATGAATATATTGATAAGAATGGTTAGCAAGTTTAGGCAAGATTGAAGCACTAAACTGAATGATGCTCTTTGGGCACACCGCTTCACATGGAAACTCCCTACAGGCTACTCTCCCTATGAGTTAGTGTATAGTAAATTACCAACGCTTTCCATTCAAACTAAGCTCCGTACACTATCCATGGCATGTGACCTAAACCTTGACCTTGATCTAGCACAAAAAAAATGGTTAGTAACCCTTAACTTGCTAGATAAAAACTGACTAGCTGCCCTATCATCTAATAATTTGCACAAGGCATTTAATAAAAAATATCATGACCTAAGGATTAGGAAAGTTAAATATCAACCAAAAGATAAGGTTCTCTACTAAAATCCCACACATGTACCACAACCTACTAAATTTCAAATACTATGGGAAGGACCTTATATTATTTATGCAACTTTTCCTTTAGGGGCCATGATAATATACAAACCTGAGAGCCCAGACAAGAAATTTTTGGTCAACATACAACAAACCAAACATCTCCATTGAGCTTAGGATAGCCAATACACATGCTACCTCTATTGATGGACAACTTTGCTCACTATTTTAGATCTCCTTCTTCCCACTTAGTCATGGGGAAGATGGCCACTTATGCTAACTATTTTAGGCCCTTAGTTCTTTTTGAATTTTTTTTACACATTTTTTTTACTCAATTTTCCAACTTTTCTTACTTTTGTTTTACACCATTGTTCAGGTTTTTACTATTTCTTTGTTTTCTTGATTTACTTTTATTCATCATCCAATAAGTGCTCATGATGGTGGATTGCATTATATCATATTGATTGCTAATGTTTTGGTTTTAACCTTGAATTATGATGCTGATATTAAGGTATGGTTCTTTTGATAAAATAGGAAATGAGTCCATGTCGTCCACTCATCTATACAACTCTATGGTCTCCTTTGGCTTAGAATTGTATAGTCCCCTTTTCTAAAGTAAATTTATTAATGAATTGGTGGCTTGGTGCTTTTCAAATCAAGGAAGGCTCAAAGGATAAAAAGGATGTGACTTCAAGGGGATTTGATGCATTTGTGCTGGTCATTCTCTTGGGTGCTTGGATGCTTATTTCTTAGGTTTTCCACCATTCTGACATTGTTCAAAAATTAAGAAGCTGAGTGAATAAAAATAATTATTTGCATGGTGTGGTTCTTAGGAAAAAGGAAAGAAAAGAGAAAAAGGTGAGAATTCAAAGGACACCCCTTAGACATAATAAAGCAATATGGGCTACAAGTGCTGGTTATGGCACTAGAAAGACATGTTATCCATGCCTAAAGGTTCCCTCTAACTAAGGCCCTTTCTCACTTTCTGCTTCTCCATCTCACTCTCCTTGGGATGGTGGTAACTCTTTGTGGAAGCATTCTTGTTGCCTTAAGAGGATGGATTGGCCAAGTGTATTGATGTGAGGTCACTGAATGTGGTTGGTTTGAGTCTGGATTTGGGATGAGTTCTACTCAGTTATCTTAACCATGAATAGTAAAATGGAGAAAATTAAAAAATGAAGAAAAATGGAGAAAATTAAAAAATTAACCATGAAATTCAAGCATTGTGTACCTGAGCACACCTTGTGTACGACAATAAAGACAAGATCTTGGATTCATCCTTGTAGCACTTGAGATTTGTTTTGTTACACATTTCTTTTATTTTATTTTCTTATGCATTTATTTTATTTTATGCACTTTACATTTCTATTATTATCACAACAATTCATTTTGATCAATTAAGAAAATCATTAAATTACACAAGCATGACCACTTTGAGCATGCATGTAATGCTTGGTAACCCAGTAACGATTAGCATTTAGTAATCCTAGTAGTGTTGCACTGGTTTAGGATGTGTACAAAAAATGGGAATGGATGCTTGTGTTAAGATTAATTAGAACTTAGTTAATGAGTAGTTAAGTTAAATTAGTCACCTAGTTATCTCTTTTCTTTCTATTAGCATAGGACATAAAGATATAAAAGATATAAAAATCATATGCCTCAAGCTTATTTAACCATACAATTGTGACATACAAGTAAGTTTGGAAAGACAACAAGCAATCAACCCATCCTAGTTCTAGAAGGATGCAATAATCACTTAGTCCTTGGAATTCAACCGAATTGTGAGTGAAACACTCATATTCGTATGGTTGAGTGTAGGGGTACCTCGCCGCTCATCAATAGTCCTTAACTAAAAGTATTTCATCAAAGCACATATTAATAAGTAGACTTTATACTTCTTAATGACTTTCATAATTGATTATACCTCATTTCATAAAATTTTTCTCTTTAACCTTAAGTAATCTAATAAAGTTGTTCCATATATTTTTTTGTGACATGATTTTTGATATCTCCTAAGAGTATACTAATATAAAGATTTTCTAGTTGCTATATTGAGAGATATTTCATGTAATAATATGATATCTTTTCATATAAATTTTTCATTAACTTGAAAAATCTTAAGATATGACAATTAAATTCCTCTTTAGAAATTAGAATTCAAAGATTTGATGATCATTATAAAAAACTTAAAAAGAAAGAATATTATCTAAAATAGAATCAGAGTTACATTGTTCAATAATGATTTTAGAATTCCAAGCATTATATTAAAATTTAATATCTACTGTAGTTTTCACTTAAGATAACTTGTTAAGAATGCAATTTTCTTCTTTTGAAACATATTTAATAGATATATAATCAAATTATTTAGAAAGTTCAAGAACATAAGCTTTATATGCTTTCATAGATGAATCTTTATCTTCAAAATTTCATTAATATGACTTTAAATTTAGAATCACTATAGATTTTAAGTCTAGATAAATCATAATATTGGACTATTTTGATTCCTTGGAGAAGCACTTCATACTTAACCATGTATTTTGTCATTAGTCTTATGAAATTAATAGCATTAATGATAGAAGATTCACCAAGAGTATAAGCATGATTTTGGCTACATATCCTTTTTTAAAAGAGTCTTCATCTACTCTTAATATCCAAGAATTTAGGTTAGTGTAATCAAAAAAATTTACTCTTGGGTCAATATAATCATGATCACTATCAAATATAGGTTTGATTTTTAATGTTTCAATGGTTAGACTCTCATTTATATCTTTATCTTCTCCTAATGATTGAGGATCTTCAAAAAGTAACATTTTTTCATCATGCTGATGATAAGGTAGGATTTATAGATTTGATGAGATCTTTAGATTGCTCATCATTTAATCTAGTACTTTATTACAAGAAAGAGGATAAACTAGAACTAGTATTTGGAAATAAATTACTCATTGGTGGAAGAACTTGGAAACATGTAGGGTTGAATTGTGTTTGATTATTTAGATTAATAGCTTCAAATTGAGTTAGATTAATGTTCATCAAATGAATTTTTTCTAATCAACTACTTTGATCATATCTTCTTGTAATTTTGTAATATTATGATTAGATTTGATGAGGTAAGCATAGAAAGGATCAATAGTAGAGTGGTGCAAGTTGAGAATACCATCAAGTTGGAGATTGATGAGTCATTGTTGGTTGGCTACGTTGATGAGGCCTTGTCGACATAGTCAACTGCATCAATGAGGCCTTGTTGACAAGGCCCAATTGATGCATCTTATCCTACATTGACGAGGCCCCATCGACGTAGTGTCTATTTGTCACCTATAAATACGTGCCTACAAGTTGCATTTATGGTAAGCTAGATTTTAGTAGTAGTAAAGCTTTTGCATTTTTTCCATTCAAAAGTGAGAATTTTTTCCCTGAGTACCCGCAATAGGGGTAATTGAGTGTACAGATCTTTTTTCAAGCATTGTTGTACTTGAGCATAATAGTGTGTGTGGCAATAAAGATGGGCTTTTTGATAAACTTTGTAGCACTTTGGATAGATTAGCTCTTTTAGTCATGCATTTATTATTTTCAATTATTTATTAAATTCTTTCAATTAGTTATTAAATATTTTCTAATTATTACATTAATGAGGCAATAAAGCAAGATAGAATATGCACATAAGTATGATCACTTTGAGTGTAACATGTTTTTGCTTGGTAATCCCAAAAGCATTATTGCTTGGTACATCCAATAACATAGGGCTTGGTCATCTAACAATGGATATGTTGGTTCAAGATGTGTACAGAAAGTGGGAATGGATACTTATGTTAGGATTAGTAAAATGATTAGTTGATTCATTAATTTAGATTAGTTAATCAAATCCATTTTTACCTACAATTTAAGCACCCAACTATAGAACATAAAAGTGATAAAAATCGAATGCCTTAGTTACACTTAACCATACCAATGAACGTCACAAGTGTAATTAGGAAGACAACTATTGACCTTAAGGCTAGATTCACTTCCTAAAAGGGCTAGTGCATTGGAAATAATAAAGTCCATAAAATTCAACCAGATCACGTGTGAACGCTTTGTGATTTGTATGGTTGGGCATAGGTGTACCTTGCCGCTCATCATTGGCACCATTGCTAGGGACTTTGTTTGTGGAACATGCACTATTTAGGTCTAAGTGAATACCATTATATCGTTGTATGAACCTAAATGTCACTATCATTCTGACTATACATAGAATTATAAAAGCATGTTGACAATTTTATTTTATTTTGCAAAATGTCTTCTTCTTCTTGCAAGCCTGAAGATACTAAACCATTGGTCCCACAACAATGCAAGGTGATATACACTTATCCAGATGAGTTTGTGCCAAATTTCACATTCATCCTACATCAAGATGAACAGATGCGATGGTGTGATATGGAGGGCAACATTTTCTTGCCCCCCAATCAATCTGTGCTTGAGATGCTATTCAAAACCCTTAAGAAGTTGGGCATAGCAGATCTACACAAAGAATACATTGTGGATGGATATAACACTTGGAACTAATGTCCCACTAAAACACAATGTAAGCAAGATAAACGTTAGAAGAAACTGCATGAAGCTATAAAGGGAAAACATTACACTAACCCCTTGTTCCTAATAGATTAAGAGGACAATGAGGATCGTCCCTTGGAAGGTTCTCAACATAAAGATTCTTCTTCCCCTACTACTGATGGTGAGGGTGTAAACTTGACCCTGCGATTGACTACTCATAAATTTGAGTTAGGAAAGAGTGATAGCTAAGCTAGGGACTCAAGTAAACATTGCAAAAATAAGGGATCTAAGGATGGTGATCATAATAAGTCTAAGAGTGGTGGTGGAAACCATAATGGCAGTGGTGTTCCACCTTCCTTTCATCCTCTTCATCTAATTTCAAACATTTCTCTTCATTTGATAATTCTCATGGAAGTCATTGTCAAAACAACCATGATGAAGGTGATCAATGAAATAACAATGACTGTGTAGGCCACCAAAACTGAAGGGTTGGCTGAAACCATCATCGGTGTCATCAATGTAGTGATGATGATGATCCTTTATTGGTGACTCGAAGTATGCTCAACATTGTAGAGGTAGTGAAAATCCCAACCAAACATATGAAGGATAGTTAGATCAAGTGATTAGACATGAAAAAAATCCCAAGATTTGAGGGGGGATACAATTCTGATCTATAGACACATCTACAAGATTTTTAAGATGCTTGTGCCTTATAGAATGAGTGGAAAAAAGTCAAAATTTTTCCAAGGACATCCCTTAAGGAAGCTAAAACCTGGTATTGGTCCTTGGAACTAGAATCTATTCGAAGATGGAGTACCATGTTAGAGCTATTTAATGACAAATACCAGACATACTCTAGAGTGTCTAATTTGAGAAGGAAAATCCAAGGCTAGAAACAAGGAGCACATGAACTTGGATGCTTCCATGGGCTGATACTATTCACTCCTACACTGATGCCCTAGCCATGGTTACTCTTAGAGGAAACAACTTTGTCACATCATAGATGGGCTTAGAGCAAAAATAAGAAGAACCCTTGGGATGTATGCCTAAGAAAGGTTGTTTGAAATGAGAGCTCATCAAATTCAAAGGTTAATTTAGTAGGTAGTAAAAGAGGAGGGTGAGCTATGAAAAAGGAAAAGTGCTAAAGAGTATAATAGAGACCCATCCATTACAAAATGAGAGGTCCAATTTTGTGAGAAGGAGGAATCACCACTTGATGAAGTGGTGAGCTAGAAAAACCTTGCCCATCTAAAAATCTATTTGAAATATTTTGGCCAAGGTTGACAAGTTATGGGACTCTTTGGATGAAAAGTTTCAAATCACGTTGAAGATTGCTAAAGAATCCAAAGAGAAAAATAGTGGTCATAATCATAGGAGGCAAAAAGAAGCTAAATGTGCCTACCAAAGAGGTAAGGGTAAAGCTGCTGTAGTAGAGGAAGTTGTAGAGTCTGACTCTAATGATGAAACTAAATGTGACTTATGTTGATATGAACATACAAAGGGATGTTGCCCTATGGTGTCACACTTATAAGAGTCTAGAGTGTATGCATTAAATCCTTTCCCAGTATGTAGGCAAGCTCCAAGATGATTGCCTTACCCTCAAGGAAATTCAAGACAGTTTTACCAATAACAATAAACTTACTACCCCAGTGGAACTCCTCCACAACCTTATGAACAATACCAATAGTGGTACCAACCACAATCGTTGGGAATGCCATTGCTAAGGTAGTAGTACCCTTATAGGTAATGAAATTCATATGGGTACTATGTCTAGTAGCCCATCTGCCCTAGAAGTTTTGTAAGTCATGCATCATTCCAACATCACTATTACCCTCNTCTAGAAGTTTTGTAAGTCATGCATCATTCCAACATCACTATTACCCTCCCAACTAGCATTGAACACATTCACCATCTACTCAAGGTGAAAACCCATATTCGTATCCTTATCATCCTCCACACTCCTCTACACCTACACCTCCATGTTCAATCTAATTACCTCCTACTCCATATATGTAGGGTGAGGTTCCTCCATAGCCACAAAAATGAAATGCTACAAGGGTTATACATTCACAAATAGTTTTTCAAGCAAGTGGTCTAGATAATCAATCAAGAAAATGACCTTTCTTCCAACCCAGTAGTCCTCTCTAGTCCTCATAACCTACTCTAGCTAATTTTTCTGCATCTCCATCACCTTCATCCTCTACATCAAATACCTTTGAGAGTCCTTTAAACACAAGTGCTACCTAGGATTTGCACTATAATGCTAACCCATGCTATCTTTGATTAGATTAAGCTTGGAAATCTTCCTATCAAAAGATCTAACCCAGGATGTTCACTCATCTATCTATAGATTACTAGATAAGAGCCATGCAAAAATCCTTTTAACTTTGGTTCCAAAGTTAACCTCATCTCCCATGACATGTACAAGGCCTAGAACATACCACCTCTTAAGAAGAGCACCATATATGTAGAATTAGTATATTAGTTGATTACTATTCCTTTGAGATTAGTAGAGGACATTGTGACCATAATTTGTGGGGTGGTCCTATCCTACTAATTTTCTAGTAATCAAGGTGGACAACTACAAAAGTGACTTTGCCATCATCATGGGAAGGGCTTAGCTAAAACATGCAAATGGATATAAGGGACCTATATCTCAAAATATCTAAGGAAAATGAGTTAGGAAAGATTGAGAAGAAGTGTATTCCATGCATCACATATAGCACTAACAGGTGTAATTATGTGCAAAAGATTTGGTTCATTAAGAGCATGTACATTATGACATGTAATTAATGTGCATGATAAGTTAATATTCAATTGTGTCTATATTCAGTGGCCATAAACCAAGAGGGCACCTAGTGGTTAATAGCTGATTTCGATAGTAGCATAATATGCATGGATCCAACTGAGAGATTAACATGTGCATATGTTGAAGGCATGGAAAAAATTGAATAAGTTCATTCCCAACTCTTTAATGAAGATGATGATACCTATTGGGGAGAGTTGGAAATCCCTGACCACTTCAAGAAAGAGCCCTTAGAACTAAAAACCTTACCAGCTGGTATGGAGTATGCATTTTTAAAGAATGGTAAACTGGTCATCATTAATGCCAAACTTGCTCCTAAAAAAAAAGAAAAGTTGTTGAAGGTCAAGAATAAATGGTCAACAACCTTTTCTTGGTCATATCCAAAGCTAACAGAAATCAATCCAATGATATGCCACCATCACATTTACACTGACTTGGCCATGAAGCCTAGAAGGTAGCTATAGAGGAAGCTAAATTCCAAATTGAAGCAAATCATTAAGGAGGAGATAGAGAAACTCCTCAAGGTTGGGTTCATATATCTAATCATGGATAGTAAGTGCATTAGCCTACTTGTAATTGTATCAAAAAAGGATGGCAAATGGTTGGTCTACATTGACTTTAGGTTGTTAAATATGGCAACATTTAAGAATCACTTTCCTTTGCCATTTGTGGATCAAGTATTAGACATCATATCCAGACATTATTATTATAGCTTTTTGGATGGTTATAATGGCTATAACCAAATCCAAATTGCACTCAAAGATTAGGCCAAGATAATAATCATGAGTCCCTAGGGGACTTTTGCATACTATAAGATGCCATTTAGCCTATGCAATGCCCCTACAACATTTCAACGCTTGGTCCTAAGTATGTTTGAAAAAAAAAGGTAGTGATGTTGAAGTCTTCATGGATGACTTCTCCACATATGGAGCTACCTTTGAGTAAGCCTTGGACTAACTTGAATAAGTGTTGAAGATATGTGTTGAGATAAATTTATAGCTCAATTGGAAAAAGAGCCATCTCATGATCCAAGAAGGCATTGTGCTAGGACATCTAAAAAGGGATTGAGGTAGACCCATAAAAGATAAGGGTTATCAAAGGAATAACACATCAATTAGAAACCATTAAAGATGTCTAATCATTCCTTGGACACTTTGGTTACTATGGACATTTTATTGAGAATTTTTTTAAGATTGCAAAGTCATTGGTAGGACATACAAAGAAAGATGCATCTTTCATTTAGACCAAGGAATGTGAACATGAATTCCAATAATTAAAGGAGAACCTCATGGAAACACCAATCCTATGAGCACCAGATTGGTCCAAACCATTCCATATCATGATAGACACATCTAACTATACTTTGGGAGTAGTTCTCATGTAGATGAACAATATGAAACATTCATATTATATCGACTACGTGAGTCAAAGCATTGTGGGAGCATAGTTAAATTGCACCACCACGGAGAAAGAATTAATGGTAGTGGTTTATGTCCTAGAGAAGTTCAAGCACTATGTGCTTGGTTACAAATTATTTATGCATATGGACCATAGTGCAATTCACTTTCTCATGAAAAAGTTGATGGTGAGCCCTCATATCATATGGTGGCTTGTGATCTTGCCAGAATTTGATCTCACTATGGTAGATTGAAAAGGGAATGAGAATGTGATTATTGACCACCTTTCTCACTTAAGATGGGATAAGAAAGAGGAGGAGAGCCCACTCTTTAATCAATTTCTAGATGAAGTCATCTTTACTGCAGTAATAAATGAATAAATGCTTGAGAAAGTAATATGGTTTAATGGCATCCTCACATATCTTCTCACTTAAGAGATATCATAAGACTTGGATTTTAGGAAGAAGAAACAATTTCTTCATCAGGCTAAATACTTCATGAAAATCAATAGACATCTTTACAATGTGTGTGCTGATGGCCTGTTTCGTTGGTACATCCCTAATGAAGATCAACTATGTGTTCTCTAGGATGCTCATGAAGGGCCTTGCGGAGGCCACTGTGTAAGGAGATGCACAACTATAAAATCCTGATGGCAAGATACTATTGGCCTACAATATTTAGGAATGCCCATTAGTTTATCAAGTCTTGTGAATGTTTTCAACATGATGGGGGGGATGACCACTTTCCATGGAAGGTCCTTAATAGTGGATTCAACCACTAGAACCTTTCGACATATGGGGCATTGGCTTCATGGGTTCCATCACATCCATGTCTAATGTGAAAGCATATATCATAGTAGTAGTTGACTACTACACAAAATGGGAAAAAGAAGCAACCATTACTAATTATACATCATCCACTACTGCCAAATTTATATAAAAAATTATCATGAATAGGTTTGGGTTGCCATGTTCACTAATTTCTAATAATGGAAGTCATTTGATAGGTGCTTCATTTAAAAAATTAATGCAATGCTTGGGGTCAGAACATAAATTAACATCTTACCATCCCCAAGCCAAAGGTCAAGCAGAGGTAACCAACTAAGAGATTACAAAAATACTAATGTAAACCATTAGCAAATATAGGAAGGAATAGAGTACAAGACTTAACGATGCTCTTTGGACTTATCATTCAACTTGGAAACTTCCTATTGGATATTCTTCCTACAAGTTAGTGTACATGAAACTTCCAATGCTTCCAATTCAGTCCAAGCTCCATACACTCTCAATGGCCTATGATCTAAACCTTGACCTAAGTTTAGCATAGAAGGAAAGATTGATCAATTCGAACATGCTAGACAAAAATCACTTAGTGGTCCTATCCTTAAATGAGGTGAATAAGACATTTAGCAAGCAACATCCTGACCTTAGAATCAAGAAAGTAAAACTTCACCCAAGAAATAAGGTTCTTTACTGGAACCCCACACATGTATCCCAAAAGACAAAATTCCAAACATTGTAGGAGGGACTGTATATAATTGATCAAACCTTTCCCTCTAGGGTCATGTTGATATACAAACCTAATAGCCCAAATCAAAGTAGTTGGTCAATATCCAATAAGTGAAGCCTTTCCTTGAACTAGGATAGGCCAATGTAAATACTGCCTCAACGAATGGACATCCCCATTCTATTTTTTGGATCTCCTCCCTCCAACTTAGTTATGGGGAAGATGGCCATCCATGTTAACTATTACCATGGCCTCTTATTTTTCCTACATTTTTCTTTTTCACGTTTATGATATTACAAAATTTTTATCTTTGAATTTTTCTAATTTTATACCATTTTTAGTACCTTTAAACTTTTTTAATTATTTTACACTTTCTTATATATTTTACTTTATTTTTCTTTCTTTTATTTAAGTGTGGTATTTTTTCATTTTTGCTGATAAATTTGCTTTATTTCCATAGGACACAGTGCGGTTGTTGTTATTTACTAATGATGGTTTGTGCTTAATGTGTGATTGTCGATGTCTGATTTTTAATTTTGAATTATGATGTTTGATTACTTTGACATGGTTTATTTTTCATGGAATAGGTAATGAGTCTATGTCATCCACCCATCTAATTAACTCTATGGTTTTCCTTGTTCTAGAAATTTGAGGTCCCTTTTCATTAAATAAACTTTAAACCAATCGATGACCTTGCTAGTTTTGGAATTATGAAGGATTAAAAGGTTTGTAAAGGGTGTGACTTCAAGGGGACTAAATACTCTTTGTACTCTTCTTCTTGCTTGAGTGCTAGAATGTTTTTTGCAGATTTCTTACCATGCCATACCAACCAATATGAGAAAGAAAAATAAGTCATTGCATGGTGTGGTTCCCATTTCAAAAAAAGAAAAAAAAAACAAGAAGAAGAAGAAGCAGATGGGAATTCAAAGCACACCACTTTGACATGAATAAGTCCTTACATGGTGTGGTTTACATTTCAAAAAAAAAAAAAAAACAAAAACAAAAACAAAAAAAAAACAATGAGAATTCAAAACACATCACTTCAAGAAATAAATGGGCTACAAGCATTGGTTATGGGACTTGAAAGACATACACCTATGCTTGAAACTCCCCTATAACTAAGGCCCTCTCTCTTACTTCCTACTTTTTCTTTCTTCTCTTTGTGGAATGTTGGTTGCCTTGTGGGGGCAATCTTGTGTCTCGAGTGGATGGATTAGTCTTAGAGTGGTGATGTGAAGTCAATGGAAGTGGATGGTTTTGGTCTAGACCGAGGATGAAACTTCCTAGATTATTTTAACCACAAATTTTACAAGGGACTTCTTATGACCTCACTTTGGAACTCCATTCCACATTCTCTATCATCTATCTATGCTACCATAACTCACCTCATTGCTGGGCTCTATGTTTTACTCCATGTTTTGGTTTGGCGTGTTGGGATTCTTGAGTAGATTCTTTTGGGTTGTTCTTTAACTTATCATGATCATTAAATCAACTATGAGGCCTAAAGACTCCTTAGTTGAGGTTATGCAAGGGAAAAAAGGGCATGAGCCTATTATGGGAAGGATCCACTTGTATAGCTCTTGGCTTGATTAGTTAAGGTTCCTTACCTTTAATATCGCTATAATCCTATCTTTCACATTTTTCATTGCATAAACAACTTAGTACTCCTTAATCTCTCATTTCATTCATCCATTAAATCAATTTTTCTTCATTTTTTCAAATTTATGAACTTCAATGCCCTCTTCTCATGATTTTATACTATTCTTTGTCTTCTAAGCTTTCATTTTACCCTAATTTCATCAAAAAATTCCTTGTATTTTGAAAGTTCAACCAAAGTCAATGGTGATCAATAGCTGGATTGATGAGGCCTTGTTGACATAGTGCAAAAATACTATATATCACACTAAAAACTTTGAAATTTTTTGCAAATTGCTCATAACACAAGGAATTTTTACAATTTTTCAATGCCTAAAACTTTCTAGAGGTCATACCTTCCCAAGCATTTGTCCAAATTACTTCATTTTTGAATCCTGCACTTATTAGAGGCAAGATCTTTATTGTGGGGCCCAAAAATCTTAAGGTTTCCAATGAAAAATTAATGAAATTTTTTGGAAATTTTCCTAACTCCCCCAAAGGGTTAATAACCTTAACCACATATAAACATAAACTTTTTCCCAAGTTAACCCTTCCAAAAATCTCCAGGATGAATTATTCATAATAACACAAAATAAATAATAAATAGGTTAATTAAATCAACCATACTTATAATTTAGCCAAGTGTAACTATCCTTAAGAGTTAAAGTATCCAACTTATTTTAAGGTTACACAATGATTGCTAATCCATGGTCTTATTGTGATTATAGATGACACCCAAACAAAAATGTCTACAAGAAGAAGAACCCTTATAGCCAAGAGAGAAATGACCTAGAGCTAGAAGAGGCTAGCAAGAACAAGGCCAAGAACTGCTAGAGACATCCCATGCAATGGGACCTCTTTGAGAGGAGCTTGAGGTGGAGTCTATTCAATAGATTCCTAAGAAATAAGTGCCTATAGAATAATCCCAACAAGGAGAAGTGCCTGGAACTGTGGCAAGGCTTGAAGTCACTTTAAGTCAAACCTACCTAGACATCATCAAGTCTTGAGAAATCCAAAGATTAGTTCTTTAAGAGATAAACTTTGGGCCATTTTTGGAGAAAGCTCCAGATGATGTCAAGACACAATTGCAAGCCTCTCCCATTTGGACTGTTATCATGTCTAGTGGAAAATGGTATATGGGAGAGACCTATCTCTTCTAGAGTAGTTGAAGGGTAGGGTCATCATAAAAATTAAAGACATTCAAGTGTCCTACTTAATGGAGGCTATTGCACAAGCACTAGGGTTGCTAAGCATTGGAACAAAGTTGGTAGAGATATCAAGAAAAGGTTATCCTAAGGTAAAAAGGGAATGGATCTAGCAATGTTACAAGGTGAACCATAAAGAGTATGGTGCACTCACACCAGAAAAGTAGATTTAGTTTAAGGTTGTGGCCTATCACCTCAATTCAATGGTGAAACCAAGCAAGGTTATTGCTTTCTCTGCCTGAGCATGCATCACTTTAAGTGAAAAGTTTCTTATTAACCTTATATAGGTGATCTATTTGAAGATCAAGAATCACTTTAAGGAGAATGAATGTGGAAGGAATACCCTACCTTTTCCATGCCTCATCAGAAAAATTTACAAAAGGATAGACATTGTTTGCTATTCTAATGATACTCTTAGGCATGCTGCCTTGGCCTGGGTAGAAATCATGAAAGACAAGATGCCAACGACCACTCAAGAAGAGGAGCTACTAGTAGCACCATCCACTCAAGAGATAACATCAGAGGCCCACATAGCCCTTAATCATTTGCATCAAATCCAATAATAGCTCTTGAGTAAACAAGAGCAACAAGCAAGAATGAGTGGGATGGATCCATCTGCGTCGCAGCCAACAGTGAGTCATCTTAATGAGGTGGCCTAAACAATTAGCTAGATGAAGAGTGGTGGTTCTATTTTTTCTACTCAAACAAAGAAACTACCTTTAAGGTTAAATCCTAATGCTCAAGAGGTAACAATGTTGCTACCAACACACCATCTATTCCCAAAAATCTCTAAGAATGTTGCCACTTTCTTAGGAAGGTTGGAGGAAGATGAAGAGGTAGCTATCTTGGTGATGTAGCACCAAGGGTAGAAGACAGTAGTAGAAGTGGTAGCTAACTATGTAGTTGAAGCACTGAATGCACCCATGATGCCTATACTAGACATATCTGCACTTCAATACATGTAGACATCCAGAGGCACGGTCAACGGAAAATTGAATGTAGCCCAGCATGAAAAGTTGCTAGAACGACTAGTAGAAACTAGGTAATCAACTTCAGCCATCTTTGATCTCCCAAAGAAGATCACTGCAACCTAGTTAGAGCTGTTGAATGCAAGGGGAAGATGCATCATTTTGGAGGAACAACTAGAAATAGCCCAAGAGAAAAATCAACACTTGGCTATGGAGGTTGTCAAACTTTATGTTTGACTTGCATAACAAGTAATCCTTAGCCTAATAGTGACAAGAGATGAAGCTATCAAATAGCTTCAAGAACAATTTTAGAAGGCTAACAAAGAAGTAGTAATGGCCATCTTCAAATAGTCCATAACAAAAGCTGAAATTTATTTAATCAAAAAGGACTTGAATTAGATGCACCAAGAGAATGAATCATTGACCATGCAAGATCATCATATACAAAATGTTGATGTTTAGAGAGATCAAATGCAAGAATTCATTCATCAATAGCAGGAGTAGCTTGCCAAAGTCAACAGTAAATTGAGAAAATTGGCCACATAGAATTGCAATCTATCCATGGAAGAGGCATGCACCTTGTTCCAAAAGTCTACCATAGAGATCACTACCTAGAAGAATGAAGTCCTCAAATTTGAAAAATTAAAGAATCACTACAAGGACTAGGTTGGCTTTCAAAAATAAGTAAATGAAAAATAAATTTAGATGGAAAAAGGTAAAATAAATGAAGCCCTCTAGCAACTCTAACAAGGAAGAGAGATGTGGCAACCCATCCTTGATGGGATTGATGCTTACAAAAAAGTAGAGATCCACTTGAAGGAGTTGCAAATCGAGGAAATGATAGAGTACATAAAGTTGGCCAATCTCTATTATACAAACTTAGCAATGCTAAAAACTAGATGACCATGGTTAGAATTGGAGAAACAAGTGGCTAGCTCATATTTGCTATACAAGGCCGACTTCAAGCACCACAAGGACACCAAGCAAAAGCTTCAGACTACTAATTTTGAACTTGAAGTTCTTAGAGGGTGATTCAGAGATCAATGATCTATCACTGAGAACCTAGCCAGATGAATGAATGACGACCAAGGGCTAAAGGACATAATTAGGATGTTCAACATTAAACATAAATAGTTTGCTACCTAGTTTTTCAATGCCAAGAAGTTGTTTCCAAAAATCTCATGTCCTTGGGATGTGCTTATTCTAACCCACATTGGGAAAGTTGTGTGGATTATGCATGATCCTAGGAGTAACGAGGAGAAAATGAAAGCACTATTGGATGCTTTTTGCCTTCCACTTGAAGTTGCAGTAGTAGTAGGAAAATTGTAGCCACCTCAACCACCACTAGTGTGTGAAGCCAATGAAGATTCCTCAGAGCCTTAGGAACCACCAGCACCTGGGACCATTTGATCTTCTCCAACAAGCTTCACATCATCAAGGAATGTGTTGTTTAATTTTTTGAAGAGTTGAATCATGGTGTTCAATTTTGTGTCTTGAACACCTTCATTTTTTATAATGTGTTGATCCATATACCTAGGAACTCCATGTTTTGTCAAGTCAGTTAGTTTGTTTTGTTGAAGAAAAGTCAATCAATAATCCCATACCTTTCCAATTTTGTAATAGAACTTAAGGATGAGGTTTTATTCAATCGTGGAAGTATGATGAATCATTATTGGTTGGCTTTGTCAACGAGGCCTCATCGACATAGTCGACCATGTTGACGAGGCCCCATTAATGCATCTTATCATACATCGATGAGGCCCCCTTGACGCAATGTCTATTTGTCGCTTATAAATATGCACCTACCAACTACATTTATGGTAATCTAGATTTTAGTAGCAGTAAAGCTCTTGCATTTTTTCCATTTGAAAGTTAGAATTTTTTCCTTGAGTGCTCATAGTAGGAGTCGTGGAGTTTACAAATCTCTATTCGAGCATTGTTGTACCTGATCATGATAGTGTGTGCAGCAATAAAGATGAGCTTTTTGATAAACCTTGTAGCACTTTGGATAGATTAGCTATTTTATTCATGCATTTATTATTTTCAACTGTTTACTAAATGCTTTCAATTAGTTATTAAATATTTTTCAATTATTACATTAATGAGGCAATTAAGCGAGATACAATGCACACATAAGTATGACCACTTCGAGCATAACACATATTCACTTGGTAATGCCAGTAGCATTATTGTTTGGTATGCCTAGTAGCATAGCACTTGGTTGCCCAACAATGGATATGTGGGTTTAGGACATGTATGGAAAGTGGGAATAGATACTTATGTTAGGATTAGTAAAATGATTAGTTGATTTGTTAATTTAGATTAATTAATCA
Source organism: Gnetum montanum (assembly GCA_015680685.1). Classification (NCBI taxonomy): domain Eukaryota; kingdom Viridiplantae; phylum Streptophyta; class Gnetopsida; order Gnetales; family Gnetaceae; genus Gnetum; species Gnetum montanum. The sequence continues at coordinate 100,007 of MNCI01017384.1, forward strand.
AATCCCTCTCTATTCACAATTTAAGCACCCAACTATAAAACATAAAAATGATAAAAATTGAATGCCTCAATTACGCTTAACCAGACCAATGAACATCACAAGTGTAATTGGGAAGACAATGATTGACCTTNAAATGAACATCACAAGTGTAATTGGGAAGACAATGATTGACCTTAAGGCTAGATTCACTTCCTAAAAGGGCTAGTGCACTGGAAACAATAAAGTCCATGGAATTTGACCCGATTGCTCATGAAGACTTTGTGATTCATATGGTTGGGCATAGGGGTACCTTGCCACTCATCAGAGATGAATTTCATTTGGAACATAAGCTAGTTTTTTTTTTTGTAGAAATCTGAGGTTGTAGTTATGAATAGTTTTTCTAAGTAATTTTCTTAATGTAGTGAAGTTACTAGAGACTAGATTAAGACTAGTAAATTTATCAAACTAAATCATGAATTTGTTTTAAAATTTTAGCCATATGTTAATAAAATGATTTGTAAGCATAAGAAATCATTGAGTTGCTCTATCCTAAAATGTTATAATAAAATATCTACATGCAACATTATTGGTGACATTATAAATACTTAATGCAGTTTCAAAATATTCAAGATGTTGTCATGTATGGCTTTAGGTAGGGTCAAATAAAAGGTTTATATTTTGTAATGGTTCAAAAATGGTCAAGAAATTCACAAAATTAAAAGGGTTATTATCCAAAAGAGCAAAAGGTGAATTAGTTGTTATCTTGATTCTAGTTTTCTTAAGAATATAAGTAGGAAAATAAGAAGCTAGCTTTATTTATCAATTAAATCAATGGATACTTGATCAATTCAAAGTAAGGGCAAAGGCTTTCTTAAGAAACAAGATATGGGAACTTCCCTTGTTCATAAAACAAAGAAAACATAAAATGTGAGATGCCAGTAAACCTTAAAATCAAATTTGACATAAAATAAAATAAAACCAGAAAAGAACTAGAATTTTTAAAAAGTAGATGTAAAACATCATATAAAGATGACAAAACCACCTTAACAAAACCTATGCTAAGATAAGGACCACCAAAAAAAGGACTTTTATTTTAAAAAAAACATCCTCCTTCTAGTGCAAGAAAAATGGATGTTAATACATAAATGTTGATCATAGATCAACATACCTCTTACAACTCATTTAGAAGACTATCATCTATGACACCTCTCATATGGGTATGGAAATCTAGAAATAGTCTCAAATAATATAATAGATGTGATATTTATAGTTATCATTATTAAAATCTTTAGGTTCCAAATGCAGTTAATCTTAAACATGATTTTAAACACAAAATATAATGGCTTAATTACACCAAAGTAAATAAGATATTTGTTCACTTGGTATAAATTAGTATATGGTAAATTAAAATTTAGAATTGAAATAAATTGCATATGCTCAAATAGAGCAAAGTAGAGGTATGAACATTAAATGAAAGTAAGAAAATGAAAGGTAAATTAAAATGCTTTAGAGAATAAATATATAAGATCAAATTTAAGATAGAAATACTTTGAAACATAAAATGTAAGTTTAGATTGAATACGAATAGAATTCACAACTTGCAACTTTAGAAAATACAAATTAAGGATGGAATAAATAACAAATCTAAATAAGTTTTAAAATTGAAAGAGGTAAACATACACATGTTTTTTAAAAGAAAATGATATGAGAACTTAACTATGGGTTAAGTCTTTGTGTTGGTGACCGTTTGGGACGCGACCGCCAACGAGTGTCCTCAAACAAGATTTAGGTGCCTGTTGGTCTTTGGCAACACCAAGGCCCAGATACCTCCAAATAAACTTAGTAGTTAATGTGAGTATGTGTGTGTGCTATTGCGGCGTGCAGTTGTGAGAAATGTAACGATTGCGTTGCGTGTAAACTACAAATGACTTTAAAGAGATTCAGCCAACTTTGCCAAGTACTGTGAGTTGTTGAAAGTTTCCTATCTTGTTTAACTGCCTAGTCTATGCGGTCCTTATAATACCTACTTGTAAGAAGTAAAATTTTGCAAAAACATCTGAGCACAACTCCGCAGTCTACTCCTAATTTTCCCCAGAGAAAGAGATAGTTCCACAAGAAAACTAGAAATAGAGCAAGATTCAATGGAAATAAGCAGAAATGAAAAGAAAGCAGATTTGTGTAGACCTCAAATATTTAAACAAGGTAAAATGACACGAGTAAACACTTCGCAATAAAGCTATCCCAAATTCAATATCTACGAATTGTTCAAACTTCCAAGGCTCAAACAAGCAATATCTTCAAGACAATCCTATTATGCTACCAAAAA
>MNCI01017388.1:2209-18934 GCA_015680685.1 Gnetum montanum
TCCTTGGGAAAATTTTACATATTGTAAGATGTCATTTGATCTATGCAATGCCCCTACAACATTTCAACGCCTAGTCCTTAGTGTTTTCCAACAGTAGATCAGTAGTGTTGTGGAAGTCTTCATGGATGACTTCTCCACCTATGGAGCTATGTGTGAGACAGCCTTGGATTACCTTGAGAAAAAACTAAAGAAATGTGTTGAAACAAATTTGTGGATCAATTAGCAAAATAGTCATCTCATGGTCCAAAAAGGCATTATGTTGGGGCACCAAATTTCAAAGAAGGTATTGAGGTAGACCTAGAAAAGATAAGGGTCATCCAAGGAATTACACATCAACTAGAGATAGTCAAAGATGTCAAATAATTCCTTGGAGATACTAGCCACTACCGATGATTCATAGAGAATTTCTCTAAGATCACAAAGTCATTGGTTGAGCTTACAAAGAAAAATGCCCCATTCATCTAGATGAAGAAGTGCAAAAATGCATTCCAAAAATTAAAGGAAAATCTCATAGAAACTCCAATTCTATGGGAACTAGATTGGTCCAAATCATTTTACATAATGATAGATACATCTAATTATGCTTTAAGAGTGGTTCATATGTAACTAGATGATAAAAATCATCCATATTACATCCATTGTATGAGCTGAAGAATTATGGGTGCATAGCTAAATTATACCACAAATAAAAAAGAATAGATGGCTATGGTGTTTGCTCTTGAGAAGTTTAGGCACTATGTGCTTGGCTACAAGGTGTTTGTACACATAGACCATAATGCCATCTACTTCCTGATGAACAAGATGATAGTGAGCCTTCGTATCATATGGTAGCTCATGATCTTCTAGGAATTCGATTTCATGATGGTAGATAGGATGGGGACTAAGAATGTGGTTGCTGACCAACTCTCTTGATTGAGATGGGACAACAAAAAAAAGGAAATCCAAATCTCTAATCAATTCCCAAATGAACTCCTCTTTACTATTGAAATTAATAAATAAATTCCCACATAACCAAAATGGTATCCTGGAATCCTTACTTAGGAGATGTCATAAGATCTTAACTTTAGAAAGAAACAACAGTTTCTTCATTGGGCCAAATACTTCATGAAAAATCAATGAACACTTTTAAAATATGTGCATTGATGGCTTGGTTTGCTAGTGTGTGCCTGATGCAGATCAATTACACGTTCTCTAGGATGCTCCTGAAGGTCCTTATAGAGGCCACTATGCAAGGAGGCAAATGGCCATAAAAATCTTGATGGAAAGAAATTATTGGCCTATAATCTTCAAGGATGTTTGTCTAATCTTTTGAACGTTGCCAATGAGATGGTGGGATGACTACATGAATGGAGGGTCCTCAATAGTGGATTCAACCATTGGAGCCCTTTCATATTTGGGGCATACACTTCATGGGTCCCATCACACCCACGTTCAATGGAAAGGTGTATATCATAGTAGTAGTTAACTACTACACCAAATGTGTAGAGGTAGTTTTTGTCACCAACTATACATCATCTATTGCTACTTAATTTATACAAAAACATGTTGTAAAAAAATTTGGAGTACCACATGCACTAATTTCTAACAATGGAACTCATTTTATAGATGCCAGTTTTAGAAAGATAATGCAATGCTTGGGGGTTGAACATAAATTAACAACACCCTATCATCCCTAAGCCAACTATCAAGTAGAGGTAACTAACCAGAAGATCACAAAGATCCTAACAAGGACCATAAGAAAATATATCAGAGATTGGAGCACAAAACTCAATAATGTCCTATGGGTCTACCACTCAACATGGAAACTCCCTATTGAGTACTCTCCCTATGAGCTAGTGTATGGGAAACTTCCAATGCTTCTTAATCAATTTGAACTTTGTACACACTCAATAGCCTATGACTTGAATCTTGACTTGAGTCTAGCACAAAAAAAAAGGACTAATCAACTTAAATGTGCTAGATGAAAATCTACTAGTGGCTCTATCTTTGAATGAAGTGCATAAGGAATTCAACAAGTAATGACATAACCTAAGGATAAGGAAAGTAAAATTCCAACTGAGCAATAAGGTTCTCTACTAGAACCCCACACATGTAACTCATAAGACAAAGTTCCAAATGTTGTGGAAGGGACCTTACATAGTTGCTAAAACCTTTCCTTCTAGGGCCATGACCATATACAAACCTGAGAGCCCTAATAAATGGTATTTGGTCAACATCCAATAGGTAAAGCTTTTCCATGAGCCCAAGAAAGCTAGTGTAACAAATACCTAAACAGATAGACAACCATGTTCAATTTTTAGAATCTCCTCCGTCCAACTTAGTCATGGGGGAGATGGCCATCTATGCTAATTATTTATATGGCTCCTCAGTTTTTTCTACTTTTTGTTTTTCACATTTTTTATTTTGAAAATTATTTAATTTTTACACATTTTTTATTTTTAAATTTTTTTTATTTTTATACCACCATTAGTACAAGTGAATCCCTCTTAAATATTTTACACTTTCTTCTATATTTTGCTTTGTTTTAGTGTGATTTTCAATATTTGCTAATAAAACATGATTTCTTGCCAATAGTACATCGGTTGCCATGGTTGCTACTAATGGTGGTTTGTGTTTAATATTTGTTTGTTGATGTTTGGTTTCTATTTTTGAATTTTTATACTGATGACTCAGTCTTGGTTTCTTTTTCATGGTTACAGGAAGTGAGTTCATGACATCCACCCATTCCACTAAATCTATGGTTTTCCTTGTTTTGAAAGTCTAAGGTTCCTTCCATTAAGTAAACTTTTAATCAACTAGTGCCTTGGTAGTTTCTAGTTGGGAAAGATTCAAAGGTCTGAATAGGGTATGACTTCAAAGGGACTCAATACTCTTTGTACTCTTCTACTTGCTTGAGTGCTTGGGTGTTTTTCATGAACCTTTTACTATTCCATTTCAACCACTTTAGGAAGTCAAGTAAAGTCTTTGCATGGTGTGGTTCCCATCAAAAAAAATTGAAAGAAACATGATGGGAATTCAAAACACATCCCTTAGACAAATAAACAAGCTACGAGCATTTGTTATTGGACTAGAAACATATGCACCCATGCTTGAAGGTCCCCTCTCACCAAGGCCCTCTCTCACTTCCTACATCTCTTTTCTTCTTTTTATGGAATGGTGGTTTTTTTATGGGAGCACTATTGTGTCTCAAGGAGGTGGATTAATCTTAGAGTGGTGATGCAAAGTCACTGAAAGAGGCTAGTTTTGGTCTAGCCTAAGGATGAATCTTCTTCAGTAATTTTAAGCATGCAATCCACAAGGGACTTATGATCTCAACTTGGAAATCCATTCCACCTTCTCTGTCATCTATCACTACTATTCATAATTCACCTCACTACTAGTTTCCATGCTTTTGATTCCTTGATTTGGCTGAATGTATCTGAATTCTTTAGTAGATCCTTCTAGGTGGGTTCTTAACCTTCCTTACCATTAGTCACCTATGGAGTGCACAGGCTCCTCAGTTGAAGGTATGCAAGGGCAAACTAGGCATGTTTCTACTATGGGGAATATCTACTTGCATATCTTTTAGTTGGAACATTAAGCCCCTTACCCTTGACATTGTTCCAATCATACCTTTCATGTGCCCCATTGTGCATCCCTCTCCATGCTTCTACACAATCTTATAACATTTATTCTCTACATTATTTTCTCCAATTTATCAATTTTCTAAGCTCCAATTCCTTCTTCTACTATTTTCATTTCAATTGTGGTTGTTTGGGGTCCCATTTGACTCTAACTTCATTCAAAAAGTCCTTGTATTTTTTAAGTTCTAGAAAGGTCAAATAAAGTCAATGATGGTCCATAGCTACATCAACTAAGCCTAGTTAATGTAGCTAGCCCCACCGATTAGGCCCCATTAACACATGCAAAAATAACTATAAATATAGTTCACCACTTTACCATTTTTACAATTTCTTTCATAACACAAGGGAAGTTTTTGCCATTTTTCAATGCCCAAAACCTTCCCAAGTCCATAACCTTCCAACCATTTGCCCAATCACTCCATTCTTTGATCATATAGCTATCAAAGGTAAGCTCTAAGTCATGGGGGCCACAAATGTTTCATTTTTGATAGAAAATTTTTTGCCATTTCTCTAACTCCCGAAAAGTTTTATCTACAAACCCAAATTGTGAAACATCAAGATAGAAGAAGTTAAACTCTTCCAACAAGCTCCAGAAATAGCTACAACAAATAATTAATAAATAAATCATTAATTAATTAATGACTAATTAATTAATAAAAAATTCAATCTACCATAGTCCAACATTAGTTAAAGTATAGCCAACTAATGGGAAAGGTATTAAAGAATTTAAACTTTTACATTATATCTACTAATCTATCAATGTGTTGTGATCATAGATGGCACCAAAAGGAAAGCATCCATAGGAAGAAATGCCATTCCAACCAAGGTAAAAATGACCAAGAAAGGGAAGGGGCTAGGAATAGACCCAAGAAGAACTAGTGGCAACCCACACATAGGAACCTCTTTAAGAGGATCCCAAAGTGGAATTTGTTAAGCAGATTTTGGAAGCAGAAGTAGCCTCAAAACAATCACAATGTGGAGAGGTACCAAGACTTGCACCAAGTTTTGAAGTCATATTAACATAAGCCTTCCTTGACATCATCAAGCCTTGTAACATCTAATGTTCAATTCTCTAAGAATTAAATTTTTGGCCATTTTTGGAGCATGCCCTAACAAAGGTTAAGACACAAATGCATACCTCTTCCATGTGGCAAACTATCACTTCTAGTGGGGAGTGGTACATGGGAGAGACATACCTCTTCTGAAATAATAGAAGAATAGGCTCTATATTATGATCAAGGATATCCAAGTGTCCTATTTGGTTGAGATAATTGCATAGGTGCTAGAATTGCCTAACATAGGAACATAATTGGTATAGTTGTTGATATAGGATGACCTTAAAGCAAAGAAGGAGAGGACCCAAAAGTGTTATAGAGTCAACTACAAGGAGTTCAGCATGCTTACATTGACAAAGCATATCTACTTTAAGATAGTGGCCTATCACCTCAATACAACGGTGAGGCCCAGCAAGGTGACCGCTTTTTTCACCAGAGCATGTGCTGCTCTAAGCGAAAGATTTCATAAAACTTCCACAACTGATCTTCCTAAAGATCAAGAAACATTTCAAGAAAAATGAACATGGAACAAAAACCCTGCCCTTTCTTTGTCTCATCAAGAAACTTTGCAAAAGGAAAAAAATCATCCATTATGTTAATAATACAATCTAGCATACTCTTGTAACTTCATGATCTAAAATGATGAAAGATAAGACACCTACCACCACCAAAGAACTCAAAAAATAATGCTAAAGTCTAGTGAAGCCATTTAATGCTTATGTGAAATCTAAGAGTAACTCTTACATGAGCAAGAATAGCATGCATAAATAAGTGGTGGTGATCCATCTGCATATTGACCAACAATGAGTCACCTTAATGAGCTAGATTGAACAATCAATTTGATGAAGAGAGGTGGGTCCATATTCTATGCTCACTGAATGAAATTTCCCACAAGATCGAATCCTAGTGCTTAAGAGATGATGGTGTCCTTATCACAACACCATCAATTCCTAGAAATTTCAGGGAATGCTACTTCCTTTTCAGTGTGCTTGGAGAAGGACAACAAGGTAACTATACTAGTGATGTAGCACCAAGGGTAGGAGACAGATATTAAAGTAATAACTGACTGAGTTAATAAAGCACTTAATGCACCTGCGAAATCTATACCTAATGTAGTTGCACTTCAAGATGTATCGATGTCCACAAGCATAGTCAATGGGAGATTAAATGCAGCTCAACACAAAGAATTGTTGGATTAACTAGTAGGAACCAAGCTACAAATTTTAAATATCTTCGATCTTCTAGATAAAATCACTATAATTTAGTTGGAGTTGCTAGAAGTAAGGGGTAAGTGCATCATTTTTGAGGGGCAACTTGAAATGGCTCAAGGATAAAATCAACACTTGGCCATAGAGATTGTTGAATTGCATGCTCACTTTGCTGACCCCATGCTCCTCAACCTAACAATAATTAAATATGAAGCTTTTCAATAACTTCAAGAAAAATTCAAGAAGGCTAAGGAGGAAATGGTTACGACCATCTTCAACCCATCAGTAGCAAAAGCAAAGACATATTCAGTTTAGAAGGACTTTATTTAGATGCACCAAGAGAACAAAGCACTAATTGTAAACAATTATTGCCTACACAATGTGGATGCCCAAAAATAATAAGTTCAAGACTTCATTCATCAATAGCAGGAGTAGCTTACCAAGATAAATACTAAGTTAAGGAAATTAGCTACAGAGAATTGAAATCTATCTATGAAGGAAGTCTAAGCCTTACACCAAAAGTCTACCATCAAGATTGCCATCTAGAAAAATGAGGCTCTCAAGTTTGAAAGAGTGAAGAATTAGTACAAAGACTAGGTTGGCTTAGAGAAGGAGATCAATGACAAACACATTCAATTGGCTAAGGCAAAAGTCAACGAGAGTCTCCAGCAACTTCAACATGGAGGACAGGTATGGCAACCCATCATTGATGGGATTGATGCCTATAACAAAGCAACGATCTATCTAAAATAGTTGTAGATAGAAGAAATGAAAAAATACATAGAGTTGGCCAATCTTCATTATGGAAACTTGGCAATGTTGACTACGAGATGGTTGTAGTTAGAATTAGAAAAACAAGTGGCCAACTCATACTTTCTATACAAGGCAGAGTTTAAGCACCATAAAGACACCAAGCAAAAGCTTGAGATAATAAACACTGAACTCAAAGTTCTCTACATGCAATTCATAAACCAAAGATCTATTACTAAGAACTTGGCTGGGAGAATGAATGATTACCATGAGCTGAAAGATTTAGTTAGAGCATTTGACGTTGAGTGTAAGCAATTCGTTGCCTAGTTTATTAACATGAAGGAGATGTTTCCCATGATGCCCTATCTATGGGATGTCCCCATTCTAACCCACATCGGAGATGTTACGTGGACTATCAATGATCCCTTGATTAAGGAAGAGAAAATGAAAGCATTGTTGGATACTTTCTGTCAATCACCAAAAGTTGTAGCTGCAGCAGGACAACCACAGCCTCCTCAGCTACTACATGTGCCTAAAGTTGGTGAAGGTCCCTCAAAACTTCAGAAGCCACCACCTCCTAGGATTTTCTAATCTTCACCACTGTCTTCACGCCATCCAAGGATGTATTGTCAAACTTTTTGTACAGTCATGTAATAGTGTTCAATTTTTTATCATAACACCACAATTTTTGAAATTGATTGATCTGTATACTTAGGCACTCAATTTTTGTCAAGTTAGTCTATTTTGTTTTATTAAAAGTTAATCAATAATCTCATACCTTCCTAATTTTGTAAAAGAACTCAAGGACAAATTTTCATTTAGTCATGGGGATATGATGAGTTGTAGTTGGCTCCATTGGCTAGGCCTCATCAAATTGGCCCTATCGATTAGACCCCATAGATGCATCATTTCATGTGTCGACTAAGCCTCATCAATGCAAGGTCTACTTTTGCCTATAAATATGAGCTCATCAGCTACATATATGGCATGTCTTATCATAGTAGTAGCAAAGCTCTTATAGTTTTTCCATTTAAGAGCTAGAATATTTTCCCAAGTGCTTATAGTAGAATTCATTGAGTGTACGGATCTTTATTCGAGCATTATTGTACCTAAGAATGACGGTGTGTGTGGTAATAAAGATGAGCTTTCTGATAAGCCTTGTGACATTTTCGGATAGATTAAATATTTCATTTATGAATTTGATGTTTTTAATTAGTTATTTAATTTTTTTTAGTAATTAAGCTAATTAAACGAGATAAGCTAGATAAATTAAATACATAAGTATGACCACTTTGAGCGTGAAATATATTTGTTTAATAATCCTAGCAATGTTAGTGCTTAGTGCACCTAGTAGCATAGTGCCTAGTAACTTAGTAGTGGATGTGGGTTCAAGATGTGTGAAAAAAGTGGAAAAGTATGCTTATATTAGAATTAGTTAGAAACTAGTTAGTTAGATAATTTAGTTTAGTCATTAAAGTACTCTATCTCTCTTTTTAAGCACCCAAAAACATAAAACATAAAATGATAAAAAATGATATGCACTAATTACTTTTAACCATACCATTATGCTTTACAAGTGTAATCAGGAAGACAACAAATGACCTTGGAGCAAGGTTCACTTTTTAGAAGACTAGTGTTCCAAAAATTTTAAAGTCCATGAAATTTGACCAAATGGTGCATAAACACTTTGTGATTCGTATGGTTGGGCATACGGGTACCTCATTGCTCACTACCTAGTTATGAACTGTATCCAAGTACAATTCACTCGAATAAACACACCGTATAATCACTCAACACCACATTATGGGCATACACTTTTAAGTATTAAAAACTAAATTTATGAAAACAAATGAAAAAGTTTAGCTACTATGAAATGAAACTTATTGCAAATCCGTGTACCTAGGTGCTATATTTATAAGCTAACATGCACCCCATGATATCCATGATATCGCATATGCAATGACATAGCTTGTGCTACAATATCATATATCATATCTACAATATCATAGCTGAACAAAAATCAACTTTAGCATGGTACAAACTACAAAATGTTTTATGGAACACTTTTTACTTTTTAATGCCCAACAATCCGATCTAATAAGACAGGAAAAATGCACCGCTTGGTAGGACAATAACAAGATTTGAACCTAAGAAAGAGGCCCACAGTATTAACTAAAGCTCTGAGTTTTATCTATTGAGGGCACCTTTAATCATGGTTTCGGCTCTGACCCAGAATTATTTTCTCTTCTCTGATCTCGGACTTGGTGGGAATTTTTCTAAGACGGAGCTGCAGACGTGTTATGCAAAGAAAGGACCGCAGAGTTAATGTGCCGATTGCGGGTCGGCTAGCCAGAATTGCAGATCATGGCCACCACAGTTTTAGCAGTTGCAAATTTACTAAGTAGATTTGTTTTCCTTGAATGATCCAGAGAATTTGCAGTCACAACCTGGGAATTCCAGTACGCATGTTCAACTAATTGCAGGCCACCGTTTCTGGTCCCTGTTTTTTGGGGAATATTTTTTCCAAAATTGTTTTTGCCTTTCACCTTTCAAGATAATGGTGCTTACAAGATAATGGTGCTTACGTGTGCGCTCTCAAAATCACTGGAGTAAAAGCACCACCGTCGTTAACAGATTTTAGCAGAAGAAAACAAAGACTTTCGCTGTATTGGACGAACTTGAGGACAAGAATTTGGCATGAGCCGAGAATGTTGAACAAATGCGTTGCCAAACGTTGTCATGATTGACCAGACGCTTTTTTTGACATAGTAGCAGACAGCCCATGCATAGACTGTAAAATGCTTTTCCACGTTTTTCCTGTTACAAAGGCATAAAATTGGGTACACAACACGAAATTATGATTTTCATGGGCAGTAGTGTAGGGAAATCCAGAGCCAAGGATAGGTCTGGCTCTTCCTACTTGCAACTTGACCACTGTTCTCGTTCTGCAGTTGCAGCAGATGTGATCACAGAAGAGGATTTGAAGACAAGGAAAAAGAAAGTGGCTCCCAAAGGATATTTTGGTGTCTCTGTTGAAGGCAAAAAGTTGTATGTGAAAATAAGCTGTCTCCAACGTCCATTTATGAGGATGCTGTTGAAATGGTCTGGTGAGGAATTTGGATTGCATCAGTCTGGAGTGATCAAAATTCCCTGCAATCTCTCCACTTTCCTTACTCTTCTCGACTGTATTGCAGATTCCCCCCATTCCTCCTCTTCCTCTTTACTGCCATCCCATCTCCATTTTTTTCTTGGTGATACCAAACCACAGGATCTACAAATCCTGTATAAAATTAAAATCCAGCATACAGTGATGACTTTTCAAAGAAAATGATATATTACTACTTTTGGCAATTTCTTTGCTTGAGCTTCAGAACCATTTATGTACCAGGTTATAAGCACCGTTTCTTACGCTTTGCAGTAGGCTATCAAAGCTCCTAGATTAAACCACGTTATTACTTATTGGTATTGACACTTTCATCCATCGAATTACATTCAATCCATCTGCAGATTTTATAAAACATATGGCATTCAATCCTTCTGTTCCATTCTTATGAAAAGAAAAATTTCGGTTTTGTCCACTGATACCATAGAGCTGGTGAGTTATTACATATTAGTGTATATGGCAAGTAATTTATGAGGAATGTCTTATGGCTTCCAATCCATCTCGAGATTTTATAAAAATTTTAGTGTATTACCAAATTCCACTGGCTGCATGACAACTCTTAGATGCTTAACCACCCAGATAATCATTGAAATATCAGTGTTCCGTGAACCCTAAGTGCTGCTGCGGTCAAAGATTATTAACAAGGGCTTTCTAATGCAATTACATGCAGCAATTACCCACTGATCACAGCAGATTGACGAAAGGGATAGCATAGGATAAGGTGATTAGTATGAAGAATGAAAGAGAAGATTGCACTCGATTATTTTGATAGATCGGCGATATGTCCCCACCGATTCACATCAGACCTAAACGGATCACTTTGCTTTCATGGTGTATCCTGGTAGCCTGTCCATGATCAATGCATTTTAGCCCATTAAAAAGAAAAAAAAAATAAAAAGAAACATGGAATATCATAACATAGAACTAGATAATTGCTTTAGCATGCTACAATTCTAAGAGGATCAACTTTCAGCATGTAGAAGCGGACGAAGGCAGCGTGAGTGGAGATCTTAATTTGAGCGAGCTTTACTCAACATTGCTAGTGAAATCGGTGCTATAGATACAGATACAACATTTCCTATTCATCCACCTACGGGTATTTTTACTAAACAACTAAAATGGGAGAAGCATCTAGTGTGTTTCAATGCTTATAAGATTGTTGTTGATATCAACACTCCCATGCTATGCATGGGGTCATTCATAAATTGGTTTAATAACATTAAATCAAGCATAGTACATTTATAGAAAGATGATTTTGTGTTCTTCATTGCTCATATTCATAACATATTTGTTTGAAGCTTGATAATATAAAATAAAAGAATGTAATATCAACTTTATTTATAAAGGTTATCTAAAATCATAAACTAAGATTTCCAATGAACAATAGATTGTTTCTATTTTGAAAAGTCTTTAGAAACAATGTACTAAAGACTAATGGAAATTACATCATTATTGGTGGACATCACCACATCAAATTTGGAGAATTAGTAAATCACAGAACACATAAGAACACATGGAAGGAATAAAATAGTTACATTAAAAAATGTTGGAAACAATGAAAGCAATGGTATTGCAACTACAAAATGCACGTATGGGCAACTTAGCAACCACATTTGCATGGTTTTTTTCTTTTGGGAATATTCTCTGCCACATTCTAGGGCTGATTAGTTGTAGTTGCAAATGAAATTGTGTTGAATTGTTCATGCTCTCATTGTTGTAGAAGACTTGAACCAAAGGCACAGGTTTTGTTGTTGCATAGCCATATGATTGTACTTGAAAAATCTAATTCCTTAATCTATACTAGTGTTATGTATTTTGGTTTCTAGTTTTGTTTTGGCAGTAGTAACGAGAATGCACATTTAGGATTTATGGAAATAATGGAGCTCCAACTTGGATGCTGGCTACAACGTGGATATGCTACTTCATCAACCATGTTTTTTCACCACACAACTGTAGTTGTTTCCTACATGTTACCTTGATGGAATTGTTGTTTTTCTGTAGTGGATGTTATGTGGTTAATGAGGCATGACTCCCAGCCATTACTTGCATTCATGGAGGGTTCTTCGGCACTGGTGTCAAGTTTCCTAGTTGCAACCATTTTTTGCATGTGATAGGCTCATGTGGCTGTTATGTGTGCCCACGTTGTAGTAACTATTGTTTGCTGAATGTGGGAAATGATGGATGCTATTGTTTCTACATGTGATTTGTGGATGTTACAGTGGAAGTTATGCATGGGTGGTGGCAATGGACATTACAATGGATGCTACACGTGGGTAGTAATTGCCATGGTCATTATGCACAGGTGGTGGCTTCTTATGTGCTAAACCAATCTTTATAAATTCTATGGCAAGGAAAGAGGGAGAGAAAGAAAAAAGCTATCTACGATTGTGGGGTTTTCTCCAAGTGGAGTCATTGTGGAAAGATCCCAGGGTTCTCTCTTACTTATTTTACCTATTTAGTGGCTCTCCCAAAGATAGTTCAGGGTAGAGTAGTGAGTAGATTCAATGGTCAAAGGTTGTAGGCTCATTAGAAAAGGTGTGCTTCTTACAAGCACTAGTAGACAAGGCTACACCAAAAGTCATTTAATCTATGCTCATTTTGAGGTAAGTCATTTCATTTTGTCATTTATATTTCTACAATTGAACTATGGTCTTTGTGCTATGGATTAAACATAGAACTTGTTAAATTAATCATGTCCAAGCTATTAGCTATTTCTTGCTTTAATTTCACATTTTATTGATCCACAAGTTTTATTATTGAAAATTTAAAAAGCAAATGGTTTTCTTTCTGTCAAAGTTATCTTGAACTACCTTTTATATTTCCTTGTTAGAATTACTTAACTTACCAATATCTTTATACGTCACAAAACATCATGTTGCTATAACAGTTGAAACTATTCTTGAGTTCTCTTGTACCCATACAGGAGACGCCCTAGGCAGTAGTCTCCCTAAATGAGTTTTCTAGGTGTTGACGTGTCCAAAATTTACGCATCAATACCTTTTTGGCGCTAGGAGGGTGGTTTCTCAACCTTTGTTTTCCATTTCTATTTTATAAAATATCAGTCTTTCTGTTCTCTTGCTATTTCTATTTTGTTTATATTTTTTTGTTTCCATTTCCCAAAATTCTCATTTTCCTATTTTTGTTCTTAGACATCTATTTTGTAGTTTCTGAATCTCCATTTTTCTTATTTCAATTCCTTTGAACTTTAAATTTCCTATTTTAGGTTTTTGTCTTGGTGGCAATTATTTATTTTGTAGTTATTGTTTCTGAAATTCAATTTTTTCTACCTAAAAATTTCTATTTTTCAATCCTTGAAATCTTTTATTTTCTAATTTTAGTTACCTGAACATTTAGTGGCCCATTTCTAATACTGTTTCTAGTTAACGATCACCGATTTTCAATTTTATTACTCTATTTTAGTGTCAATTTCAGATCCTCGAACCTTCTTTTCCTAGTTCTATTGATTATTTCATTTTGGTAGTCCATACCTTAATTCTAACTTTGGTAAGGTGGTGTTCTCATTCATTACATCATTCTATTCAAATGTACTTTTCTAAAATTCTAAATTTCACTAATTTTTTTTAAATTTTATATATATTGCAATTTCAGTTTTCCTTTTAAAAATTAAAGAAATATAGTATTTAAATATTTTCCATCTTATTTAATTTTATAGTTTTCTACCATTTATATTTCATAATCTTTCATCTTATAAGTGAGTCCTTCCATAAATTGTTTCAACAAACAGCTCTTACTCCTACCCCTAATTGACCAGCTACCCATTGCTTTCCTTCAAGAAAACAATGAGCTTTGCAATTTCCAAGTTTTATCCTTAGAAGAATTTGAACTAGGATGGTATCCAATTAGCCCCTAGCTCCCTTGGTGAGAAACCTCTTTAACTTCACAAACTATCACAATATCCCAAAATCACTTCAAAACATAAATTTTTTCTTTGATCCCACAGCCCCTACTAGTGATGCCCTCTAACATATAAAATGTTTTAAAACCTTACTAGGCACCTATAACATTATCCAAAACAACATAGCATGTAGGGTCTTTGTGACAATATTCGAAAACAAAGCCACCCAATGGTCTTTGATGCTCCCTAATGCTTCTATCAATTAATGGAAAGACTTTAAAAATAAGATCCTACTCCAATTCGATAAGTTTACAAGTCCTACCTTAGTATCAAGCAATTTCACAAGCCTCAGAAAGCTACTTGGAAAAAATGTTTTTGATTAGAATCTACAATTCCTCCATCAACTTTCTTATGTTTTGAATGAGATCCATTTGCAACTTAATGGTATTCTTAATTTCTACCTCTCTACCATTGACCCATTTTTTTGCCTATGCCATTAAATCTAATCCCAACATAACAGAAACACAAGGAGCAATGGCTAAATTTGTTGAGTTAGAACAAATTACCTTGATGAATAACATTCAAACTCAAGTTGGGATTATGAATGTTAGCAATCCTATACAGTCTACCCCTCTACCATCACAAGTTATCCCAATGAATAATACTTTGTTCCAAACTCCTAATCTCCTTCAAATGACTTAACCAACAAGTAGTTATTTTCAAGGTCCCACACCCCTTCATTTGTACCACAAAATACTAGTTTAAGTAATGATCAATCAAAGGTTTTGATCCAGTCCATCATAAATCCAAATGGAATATCTAATCCTAATGCATCTACTTATCAAATAGAAAACCAAATGACACAAATATTAACTTCACTTCAAAAGCTTTCTAATGAAGTAGTTGAATTGAAGCAAAATAACAATAAAGTTCTTATACAATCTAAAAATTCAAGCACATTAATCAATGATGATTATAGTCATCTTTATAACACTAGGCAACATTCTAAGAAAACTTTTCCTCAATTTTTACTGTTATATGGTGACATTATCCAAAGTCAAAAAAATGGAAAAACCGCAACTATGGTCTTGAACATACATCATGAAATATAAAATGAAGAATTTCCCTCATCGGAATAAGTCATGGTAAGTGATTCCAACTCACATAACACTCACTATCGTAAACTTAGTGACATTATGAATACCACACAACAATAAACTAGGAATAATCCTTATACTCCTCTAAACAAAATAGTTCCTAGTTAAAATAACATAAATAATCAAACTAGACCATCCCTAGTAAACATCCCACAATGACCAAACATCCCTACTATACTTAGAAGAACTCCACCTCAACATGAAATCAAAGATGAACATAAAGCTTATGATCTAGTTAAGGATCTGACAAGAGTTAAAGCCAACATTTGAATGTATGATCTTTTGCATTTTAATGAAATGAAAGATGTGATTCAAAAGATAATTCATACACTTGAAACTAATAAAGAAAAATCTCCAATAACTGAAAATCAAGTCCATTTTTTAGAAAGTCCTAGTGTTTTCTCGATACAAAACTCAAGCAATTTTATGCCTAATACAAAAGATCAACCACCTTTCTTAACAATTTTGATCATTTTGGAAATGAATGTTCACAATTTCTTAATGGATTCTTATGCAACTATTAGTGTCATGCCACTTGAGGTATGTAAAACATTAGGAGTACAAATGCTACCACAAGCAAGAAGTGTGATACAACTTGATGGATCTAATGTACCCTACTTTTACATGTTATACAAATATTTTAGTAGTTGATATGTCATCCACTTATGGTGTGCTTCTATCTAGGACTTTTGGAGCCAGGTTTGGAGGCTTATGTAGATGAGAGTTTTTAGAATTATTAATTCCTATTAAAGAAAAATCTAAATATCTGATTATACTAAGAGAACCTTTTTACAAATAAGTGGTAACATTTTTTAATTAGCAAACTAAATCTTGGAAAAATCAAAATACTAATCTTTATATTAGAGTTATTGAAGTTGGACTTGGTGAAAATCTTATAAATAACCATGTGAGTGAAATCATAGAAATAAACTTTTTTTCTCATACAAATTCGACCCAACACTTTCAAACTTTTAGAGAATGTGAAGAAGTTTATGAATATGCCTTTCCTTATAATCAACATGATGGAAAAATATTCCTTTTGGGTGACCTGCCACCATTAGGAGAGGATAAAGATATAAATGAGATCCAAATTATTAAAACATTTAGAGGTGTGCCAAATTTTGAAGACATATGCATTGAACATATTCCTAGAGAAGAAAATTATGTTCTTGATGCATTAGCTTAAATGGCCACTACCTTAGATGTCCATTTTAAGCACAATGCTTAGGATTCTAAAAGAATTATTAAAAAGGTTAACTCCTATTCTATTTCAGATATTATTTTTTCTTTCCAAGTTTTGATGATGATAATCATATTCATGATTTTTTTATTTTCCAATGGTAAATTTAGTGATCAATGTTTTAAATTTTCTCAAATTAATGAACAAGTTATATCAAAGGATGTGATATTTTTGAAATAAAATCTCTCCTAAAATGGCAACTAGGGAAGCTTTATTTGATTACTTACATACCAAAACCAAACGATTTGGACAAAAACTTAGATCTGTTAATCTCAAGATTGAAACTTTGATGAAAGAAGAAACTGATAAACTTTTAGAATCTAAAATTATTTATCCTATGAAACATTCAAGTTGGACATCAAATTTAGTTCCTATTAGAGAAAAAATAAGTGAATTAAAATTATGTATTGATTTTTGTAATCCTAATTATCAACCAATTGTTAAAAGATAGTTTGATAAGAAATATATAGGCAAAGTATTTAAAATAGGAGATCTAGTTCTAAAAAGAGATAGAGTATTTGGTCAAATAGGTCCTCAAAATAAGTTTTCTCCTATGTGATCGAGTACATACCAAGTTACAGATGTCATTGGCCCCAATGTATACAAAATTACTATTTTGTAAGGATACAAATTAAATAGAAATTTTAATGCATTTTATTTAAATCATTTCTAC
>MNCI01017394.1:2170-25184 GCA_015680685.1 Gnetum montanum
TAACCCAGTAACGTATCTAGTAGTGCTTCGAGTAATGTATGCTTGGTAATCCTAGAAGTAGTGCACGAAGTCCAAGATGCGTACGAATTATAAAGGATGCTCATAACACTTAGGCTAGTTTAGATTTCACTTCTTGTTGCCTATTAACTTAAGTCAAGATTATTATTCATCGTCTCTAGGAGTAACACTATTTTAGGATTACATCATTTGCCTTACTCTGGACTAAACCATACATGATGATGAGCTGAGATATCATGGCCCACCATCATGTATATAAATAAGAGGTGGCTTTTCCTTGTTCACTCATCTAGATCTTGAACCTTAGCCAAACTATAGCACTTTTACCATTCCAGAGTTAGAATAATTTCCATGTGCCCACAGTAGGAGTCTCAAAGTGAACGGATCTTTATTTGAGCAAATTGTACCTGAGCACACATTTTTGTATGGTAATAAAGATGAAATTTCCAATAAACCTTGTAGCATATGGACTAAGATAAATAGGATTTAATTATTGTTAAATGTTTAATTGCTTTCCTAGATAATTAATCTCTCTCAACCCTTGACTCTCATAGTTAAGTGCATTCAGTACGACTACTTCGAGCATGAGTGTAACGCTTGGTAACCCAGCAATGAGTAGCATTTGGTAATCCCAGCAGCGTTGCACTGGTTCAGGGTGTGTCTGGAAAGTGGGAATGGATATTGGTGCTAGGAAAATTAGAACTTAGTTAATGAATAGTTAATGAAAGTTAGTCACTTAGTCTCTTCACCCTTCCCCTACTAGCATAGGCGTTAAAAAGACAAAAGATATAAAAATCACATGCCTCAAAATTACTTAACCATACAGCCATGACAATACAAGTAAGTTTGGGAAGACAACGATTGATTAACCTTAAATGTTCCATTAAGGCGCGTAAGCACTTAGTCCTTGGAGTTCGACCAGATCGCACGTGAGACGCTCGTATTCGTATGGTTGAGTGTAGAGGTACCTCACCACTGATCATTGGCGCCGTTGCTGGGGACTTAATTATTTGTGTGCTACGTAGAACATAGAAAATCATCCACATCGTTGGGAAGCTAAGAAAAACCCTTATTGTTGATCAAAAGAAAATTAAGATAATGGTAAATAGCACATCGAACAAGACAAAAATGTCTTCTTCTTCACACAAAAGCATTTCATCACCTAGGACCAAAATTAGAGACAGTTGGAGACTCAACACACATAACCAAAATCCACTAGTTCTTCAATAGTTCCAAGTGGTATATATTCGTCATGATGAATATGTACCTGACTTTACCTTTATTCTCCCTCAAGATGAGCAACTGCGTTAGAGATATTTGGATGGTAACATAGTGTTGCCTCCAGATCGAGCAGTCCCCAACATGCTCCTTCGTGCTCTTGCACAAATAGGCATGTTGCAGTTATATGCGGAATACGTTGCATGCAAGCATCAAGCAAGGGAATACCATCCCACAGAAGCGCAATGTTAAAGGGACTTGCAACAGGAGAGATACTATACTTCGTTGAAGGGCAAAGGGCCCCATAACGCTCCACCCATCTTAAGCAAAATTGAGGGTGGTGAACCTATTCCAATAGGTTCTCCACAAAGCGATGTTCCCCCTCTTAAAAATGATCAGGAGGTGGTGTATCAGAACCTACACTCCATAATTCACAATCCTAGTTCTGATCCCCACGAACACCAAGGGTTCAACGAGGGAACACAAACACATGATAAGGAAAAGCATTATGATCGTCATCACGATCGGGGTCAGGAGCACCGAAGAGAAGTTAGGAAACATCATCATGGCGATGGTTCTCCTTCTCCTTCACCTTCGTCATCACATTCACCCTCTACTTCAGTATCAGGATGCAATCATAAGGAACCTAACTGTGAGGATAAGTGTAAACGGAGTGAGAAACCTTGATGAGAGAGTCGAGAATGAGGACGAGGTCACTCTAGAGAATCGAAAAATAGAAGAAGGGAGAGTAGGGAACCACGTAGAAATCATAGACACTACGAAAGAAATGACCACAAAGAATCCCTACTTGCAACTCGAAGCATGTTAGACATCATGGAGGCTGTAAGGATTCCCACAAGGCACCAAAAAGATAGCAAGATCAAGAGGTTAGAGATGAATAATCCCATGATTTAAGGGGGGATACAACGCTGATCCTCAGAATCACTTACAAGCATTTCACAATGCATGTGCCTTGTAGAACATTGAGAAGAAAATGGAAAAAGCTAAAGTTGTTCCCAAGGACACTAGTAAAAAGAGCGAAAAGCTGGTATTGGTTCTTAGAACAAGAAACCATTAGGAGGTGGAGCACGATGTTAGAATTTTTTAATGATAAGTACCAACCGTACTCCTGGGTGCCCAACTTGCGAAAGAAAATTCAAGGATGGAAGTAGGGAACTCATGAATCCTTGGATGCTGCCATGGGTCGTTATTATGCACTGTTACATTGTTGCCTAGGCCATGGTTACTCGTAGTAGGATCAACTACGCCATCTCGTAGATGAACTTAGGCATGAAACCAGGAGAACCCTTGGAATGTATGCCCAAGGGAGATTATTAGAGCTTAGGTCCCATTAGATCCATAGATTTTTGGAACAAGTAGCTAAAGAAGAAGAAGAGCTATGTAAGAGAGAAAGTGTAGAAGAGTACAACCACGATCCTTCCCTCTGAAAAAGGGGAATGAGATTCTGTGAAGAGGAGGAAGAGTCATCACTTGAAGAGATGGTGCATAGGAAAACCTTACCATTGCAAAAATTAACAACAAAAGTGTTGGCAAAGGTAGACTAAATGTGGGAATCCCTAGATAGTATATTTGAAACCATTCTCAAGATCGTAGAGGATTCTAAGGAGCGAGGTAGTAACTATGATAAAAAGAAAAGGAGAGAAGTGGACTAAGCACGTAACAAAGGTAAGGGTAAAATGGCCATCACTGAAGAGGTTGTGGATTCTGATACAGACAATGGCGGTGGGTGTGAGATATGCCAGTATGACCATCCTAAGGGATGTTTCCCAATAATCTCACATCTGCAAGAGTCTGGGGTGTATGCACTTAATCCATGACTTAACAAATGGCAAGCACCCAAAGGTTAACTTATCCCCAAGGTAACCTGAGGCAGTTCCACCAACCATTAATGTATTATCCAAGTGGAACTCTGTCACAACCTGTTGAGTAACACCAGCAGTGGCAATACCCACAGTCATGGGGGATGCCACCGCCAAGACAAGAATACCCTTACCGACAACCGGATCCATATGGCTACTATGTGCAGCAACCAATCTCTCCACTTGACTCTGTTGGTCACGTTACTTCATGACGTCACTACCAAGCTCAGGAGTATTATAGGACTCCTTCTCCTAGGGGAGACACACCACATACATACCATCCTCCAAATCCATCCGCAACTCCCACACCAATAGCTCCATCACCACCCACTCCAGCAATGCAAGGGGTATTTCCTACTCAACCGCAGCAACCCAATGTCATGAGGGCTATGAATCCTCAACCCGTAGTTGGTTTTGACAACCCTATACAGAAAAGATCTTTCTTCAGAATCAACAATCCAACCAAACCCTCACCATCACAAGCGGTTCAACATCTAAACACCTCCCTATCAAGTAAGGCTTCAGGGCCTCCTTCAACCCAAAAATCAAGCTTAATGCACACAGTTATGTTAACACATGTCATTACTGATTGGATTAAGGTGGGCCACCTTTCCAAGAAATTCTCTTTTCCTAGAAGTCCTTTAATTTATCTTCAAGTTATTAAGAATGAACCATGTAAAGCTCTTCTGGACTCAGGTTCCAGAGTCAACCTAATATCACAAGAGATGTATAAAGCCTAGAACCTGCCTCCCTTAAGGAAGAGTAACATTCAACTAGAGCTGGCTGACTAGTCCATCACTATTCCCTTGGGACTAGTGGAGGACATCGTTACCACTGTATGTGGGTGGTCATATCCAGTAGATTTCCTGGTGATACAAGTAAACAACGGTAAGGGGGACTTCCCAATAATAATGGAAAGAGCATGGCTGTGTACCATAGATGCACACCTGGGAATTCGTGATCTTTCCCTGGAAATATCCAAGAAAAATACTTTTGGAAAGATCAAGAAGAAGAAAGTTTCATGCATCGCATACAGTGACACGGGGTGCCATTGCGTGCAGAAATCATGGGTTATGCAAAGTTTAGCATTTCCTGCATGCAATCAGTGTGCACAAGACATTAATACACAAAGGTGCCTATATGCAGCAGCCACATGACAAGAAGACACCCAATGGCTAATGGTTGATCAAGAAAGTAACTCACTAACATGCATGGAACTAACTAAGGGAATAACTAGTGCTTACATTGAAAGCATAGACACACTTGAGAAAGTTCTTTGCCAAATTCCAAGCTTTAACCTTGAAAAAATCAACTGGGGGAAGTTGGAAATTCCTGAGAGATTTAAACAAGAGCCCCTCAACTTGAAACCATTTCCCACCAGTCTAGATTATATGACCCTCAAAAATGGAAAACCGATGATCATCAACGCAAGCCTTGTTCCCAAACGAAAAGAAAGACTGCTAAAAGTGATAAACAGGTGGTCAAAAGCCTTTTCCTGGTCATACCCTAGGTTAACCAGAATAGATCCTAGGATATGCCAGCATAGGATGTACACGAACCCCTCCATGAAACCTCGAAAACAACCACAGAGGCGATTGAACCCAAAATTGAAATAAATAGTAAAAGAAGAGATAGAACAACTTATTAAGGCTGGGTTCATATATCCCATTGCTGATAGTGAATGGGTTAACCCTATGGTGATCGTGCCTAAAAAGGGAGGCAAATGGAGGATGTGTATAGATTTTAGGCTGCTGAACATAGTGACATTCAAGGATCACTTTCCTTTGCCATTTGTTGACCAATTCTTAGACACCATAGCAGGGCATCGCTATTATAGTTTTCTGGATGACTATAGTGGGTATAACCAAAAACCGATAGCATCAGAAGATCAAGCCAAGATAACGTTCACTAGTCCTTGGGGAATGTTTGCATATAAAAAAATGCCATTTGTCTTGTGCAATGCTACTGCCACGTTTCAATGTCTAGTCTTAAGCATATTCCAATAGCAGATTGAAAACAGAGTAGAAGTCTTTATGAATGACTTCTCCACTTATGGAATGAGCTTTGATCAAGCCTTGGACCGATTAGAGAAAGTGCTAAAAAGATGCGTAGAAACCAACTTAAGGCTCAATTGGTAGAAAAGCCATTTGTTGGTCCAAGAAGACGTAGTACTTGGGCATAAGATTTCACATTCAGGAATAGAGGTAGACGCAGATAAAGTTAGGGTCATCCGAGGAATCACCCGACAACCGAAAACTATCAAAGACATTCATTCATTCGTTGGACACACTGGCTACTATAGGAGATTCATTGAGAACTTCTCCAAGATTTCCAAATCGTTCGTAGAGCTAACAAAGAAGGATGTACCATTCAAATGGACCAGGGAATGTGAAAGAGCATTCCAAACTTTAAAACAAAATTTTATGGAAACTCCCATTCTACAAGCCCCTGACTGGTCTAAACCATTTCATATAATGACTGACGCATCCAATTATGCCTTAGGAGCTGTACTTACATAGTTAGATGACCAAAAACTTCCTTATTACATTCACTATGCAAGTAGGAGTATCGTCGATGCACAACTTAACTATACAACTATAGAAAAAGAATTAATGGCTATAGTGTTTGCACTGGACAAGTTTAGGCACTATGTGTTAGGCTACAAAGTGTACATTCATATGGATCATAGTGCAATTAGATTCCTCATTAACAAGCCAATGGTTAGCCCTCATATTATACGATGGCTGGTGATCCTACAGGAGTTCGATCTAATGATGATAGATCGAAAGGACACCGAGAACGTAGTTGTAGATCACTTATCTCGGTTGCACTGGGACAACAAAGAGGATGAATACATAATATCTGATCATTTTCCTGACGAAGCCCTCTTTGCTAGTGTAGTGAATAACCAACCCATGGAATCAAATTGGTATAGTAGCATTCTCACCTACCTCCTTTCCCAACAAGCACCACAGGAGCTAGACTTTAGGAAGAAGCAACAGTTTCTTCACAGAGCAAAGTACTTCATGGAGATCAACAGACAACTTTACAAAGTTTGTCCTAATGGCTTGGTTCGATGGTGCATGCCCAATGTGAACCAATTAAGAGTTCTCCAAGATGCTCATGAGGGCCCTTGTGGGGATCACTATGCAGGGAGATGAATGACTATTAAGATCATGCTTGCAGGATATTACTGGCCAACATTATTTCAAGACGTCCATCAATTTTTCCAGTCTTGCGAGCACTGTCAACATGATGGGGGAATTACTGCTAGAATGGAGGGTCCGCAACAATGGATTCAACCTTTGGAACCCTTCGACATTTGGGGAATAGACTATATGGGGCCCATTACATCAATGTCCAATGGAAAAACTTATATCATTATTTCTGTTGACTATTTAATGAAATGGGCTAAAGCAGCTACTATTACAGACTACACATCATCAGCTGCACGATTTGTGCAACAACAAGTTGTAAATAGGTTTGGTGTGCCACATGCACTTATCTCGGACAATGGAACACACTTCACGAGTGCAACCTTTCGGAAGTTGATGCAACGCTTAGGGGTTGAACATAAATTGACTACACCTTATCACCCCCAAGCTAATGGCCAAGCCAAGGTTACTAATCGGGAGATTACTAAAATATTAACAAGGAAAATTAGCAAATATAGGCAAGATTGGAGCATGAAATTGAATGATGCTCTCTGGGCATACCGCTCCACTTGGAAACTCCTTACAGGCTACTCTCCCTATGAGTTAGTGTACAGAAAACTTCCAAAGCTTCCAATTCAAACTGAGCTCCGTACACTATCCATGGTATGTGACCTCCACCTTGACCTTGATCTAGCACAGAAACAAATATTGGCAACTCTAAACATGCTAGACAAAAATCGATTGGTTGCCCTGTCATCAAATGAGTTGCATAAGGCACATAACAAGCAACGTCATGACTCAAGGATTCAGAAGGTTAAGTATCAACCGGGAGATAAGGTCCTCTACTGGAACCCCACACAAGTGCCACAACACACAAAATTTCAAACATTGTGGGAAGGGCCTTACATTATTCATACAACCTTTCCCTCAGAGGCCATGACCATATACAAACCTGAAAGCCTGATAAGAGATTATTGGTCAATGTGCAACAAAGGAAACCCTTCCATGAACTTAAAATAGCCAGTACACATAATACCTCTGAGAGAGGACAACCTCACTCATTATTTCAGATCTCCTCCTTCCTACTTAGTCATGGGGGAGATGGCCACCTATGCTGATCAATCAAGGCCCTCAGTTCCTTTTTAAGTTTTTGTTTTACATATTTTTGTTTTATAAATTTCTTTAACTTTTCTGCTTTTTTTTTACAAAATTGTTCATACTTTTTCGTTTATTAGTGTGTTTATTTATTTCATTAAGTTTGTCACCTAATAAGTGCTCCTAAAGATGGTATGAACTGTATTCCATTGATTGCTAATGTTTGGTTTTTACCTTTAAGTTATAATGTTGATTCTAAGGTATGGTTCTTTTGATATAACAGGTAATGAGTCCACGTCATTCATACATCCATGAATTTCTATGGTCTCTCTTGGCTTGGAAATGTATAGTCCTTTTCCCTAAATAATAAGAACTATCAACGAATCGGTGACTGGATATTTCTAAAACTAAGGAAGGAGTCAAGGATTGAAAAGGGTGTGACTTCAAAGGGACTTGATGCATTTGTGTTGGCCATTCTCTTAGGTGCTTGGATGTTTTCTTCTTGAGTTTTCGTTACTATTCTGACGTTGCTCCATTATCAGGAAGGTGAGCTAATAAAAATAATAAGTCTTTGCATGGTGTGGTTCTCATGCAAAAAAATAAAAAAAGAAAAAAAAGATAGAGAAAAAGTGAGAATTCAAAGCACACCCCTTAGATGAAATAACCATTCTAGGGCTACAAGCACTGGTTATGAAAATAAATAAAAATAAAAATGTTCCCTCTAACTAAGGCCCTTCCTCATTTCCTACTTTCTCCTTTTTCATTTTGTCAAAATGGTGGCAACTCTTTGGCGGAAGCATTCTTGTTACTTCAGGTGGATGGATTGGGCAAGTGTATTAATGCAAAGTCACTAAATGTGGATTGTTTGAGGCCAAATTTGGAATGAGATCTACTATGTCACATTAACTATTAGTACACAAGGGGTTGTACACCACCTTGTTCTTGAGACTCCATTCCATTCTCTTCTTTCCATCATTCTTTCTCTATTTGTCACCTCATTGTCGGTTGTATCAATAGTCTATATCTTGGTTGATGCATTATTTTCTTTTTGGTAAATTCTTGTGGTTAAGACTTTAAATCTTGCTTCCAAGTGATATTTCTAGGGCCTATGGACTCTTTGAATGTGGGATTGTTAGGGCATTAAGGGCATGAACCTGCTTTGGGGAGGACCCATTGGCATTCCTATTTGGTGCATCCGTTAATTTCTTTCCCTTAAACATTTCTAGAATTACCATTTATTTTGTTCATCTCCATCTTTGACACCCATTTTATCAACATTTTCATTGTTTCTCTTTCTTCATCTTTCTTATTCATTATCTTTTTCCATTCTCTCGCTATCGGAGATTTGCTCTCAGTCATGGGGGTCTTGGTTTAATTTTTTCGATTTTTTCTTAACCCCTACACCTCGGGTAGTCACCAGTATTATATCTTCAGATCTACATTAGCCATATCACAACTCAGCCAATGGACCTTACAATGAGGCAAGGTATTAATTGCATTGTGATTCATTTACCCTTGCTAATATAAGACTATGTTGTGTGTGCAGATGGCAATCATACAACAAGGGATTGGATTTGGAGGAAACACTTAGAATGGACTGGTGCTAGAGTAGTTATGCAAGGAATAGGATTGATGGCGTCCTTATGGATGGAGAACAGGAAGTACAATCTTGGCGTCGGCAACAATAGACTTCTTCTTTTCTCCTCTCTCTTCTCTCTTCTCTCTTAGCTGCCAAATAAGGCTAGATGTCAAATGTGTTTAGTGTTCACTCTTGTTGTCATGAACACTAATTTTGTCATGTATTGTAATGATGATCTGTTCACATGTCACCCCATTCACCATTAGTATCATTCAAGTCAATAATCCCATACCTTCCCAATATTTTGTAAGGAACTTGAAGATGAGTTTTTATTCAATCATGGGGGTATGATGACTGCGATATCGCGTAGGCGATATCACATCCGCAATATCGCGTCGGCCCCTAGGATATCACGTATGTGATATCGCGGCCCACCGTCATGTCTATAAATAAGAGGTGTCTTTCCCTTGTTCACTCATCTAGATCTAGATCCTTACCCAAACTATAGCAATTTTACCATTCCAGAGTTAGAATAATTTCCATGTGCCCGCAGTAGGAGTCTCAAAGTGAACGGATCTTTATTCGAGCAAATTGCACCTGAGCACAAATTTGTGTACGGCAATAAAGATGAATTTTCTGATAAACATTGCAACATATGGACTAAGCTAAATAGGATTTAATTATTGTTAATGTTTAATTGCTTTCCTAGATAATTAATCTCTCTCAACCATTGACTCTCCTAGCTAAGTGCATTCTATACAACTGCTTCGAGCACGTGTGTAATGCTTGGTAACTCAGTAACAAGTAGCATTTGATAATCCCAATAGCATTGCACTGGTTCAAGGTATGAGTAGCAAGTGGGAATGGATATTGGTGCTAGGACAATTAGAACTTAGTTAATGAAAGTTAGTCACATAGTCTCTTCACCCTTCCCCTATTAGCATAGGCGTTAAAAAGACAAAAGATATAAAAATCACATGCCTCAAAATTACTTAACCATACAACTATGACAATACAAGTAAGTTTGGGAAGACAACAATTAATTAACCTTAAGTGTTCCATTAAGGTGCATAAGCACTTAGTCCTTGGAGTTCGACCGGATCACGCGTGAGATGCTCATATTCGTATGGTTGAGTGTAGGGATACCTCACCACTCATCACATGACAAAGCACATACTAGTCTAGGGGGGAAGACAACGAATTACAATCAACGTGTAACTATCTAGATGCCACAACTAGTTCATCTGTGGAGTTCAACCAGATCATGTGTACACGTTCGTATTCGTATGGTTAAGTGTAGGGGTACCTAGCCACTCATCAGGTGTCGTTGCTGGGGATGGTGCTAGTTATCTAGATTTTTTATATTATACAAGATCACTATAATGAAGCATTAACGATATATCTTTTAGAAAGAAAGTAATTGCAATTAAGTCACACACAATTCACAACAATGTCTCTCTCACAAGACTATGATACCACAACTTCTAGTGAGGCAATTCATTAGAGAACCAACAAAATTTATGATGAAGATGAAGTTTGGAGTACTCAATCTTATGCAGGAGTCTCATATGTTCATGAACACTCCAATGATACTCAAGGACTCTTGTGATCCAACTTGAATACCTTTAGTGAGGATGGGACATCCCGTAGAATGAGGGGGCCCATAAGGCCTAGGACCTTCCTAATAGTTAACAAGAATTTATCTAGGGATGATTGGGAGATTTACCAAAGTCATGACAAGTCTTTCAGTTCTTTCTCTTCCTCTGCACCTTCAACATTAGGTTGTGACATGGATGACCATTTCTCAAGGGGTAGGTGTAAAAATAGAAATCGAACCCACGGGCAAAGCCAAGAATGCCAACATGAACAAAGACAACATTGTCCCAACTCACCAATTCATAAGCTACTTAGTGATGATGAACCCTTGCTAGCCACTAAGAGCCTAATGCATATACAAGAGGCTATTCAAACATCTCACAAGCATCGCAAGGAAAGTCATCTACCCAGGCTTGATTTAAACAACTTTCCTAAGTTTTCAGGAGGCTATGATTTAGATCTGCAACATCATTTACAAGCCTTCTACAATGCCTATGCATGGAACAATATTGATAATGGGTGGCAAAGACTTAAGCTCTTTTCTATGATACTCGTTGGCCAAGCAAAAGTATGGTATAGGTCTTTAAAGTTAAAATCAATTTGAAGTTGGCCAACAATGGTAGAACTCTTCACTGAGAGATATCAAACCTATGCAAGAGTGTCAACCTTGAGGAGACAAATCCAAGAGTGGAAATAAGGGCAACATGAACCGTTGGACATGGCCTTAGGAAGATATTATTCATTGTTAAATAATTTCCTAGGCCATGGGTTATCTGAGGAAAGGCTAATATATTACATCATGGATGGGCTTCGTAATGAAACAAGGGAGACCTTAGGGATGTATGCCCTAGGTCAACTATATGAACTACGAACCCACCAATTCTAGGAGCTTATCAAGTAGGTAGCAAAAGAAGAAGGAGAAATAGCTAAATGGGATAATGTTAAAAGATCTCAATAGGCCTAGAATCTCAAAATAACAAAGGTCTATGAAGAGGAGAAATCAACTCACCTCACAGAGGTGGAATCATCTTTGCCAATACTACAATCACTAGAGGAAATTGAGGCAAAGATCAATAAGATGACAAAATGGGTACATAAAAATGTGGAGAATATGCACACATTATTAGAGGTGGAATCATGTCAAACTAAGAAATAGGATAGGACACCACTCAACAATTGGAAATAAGGATTGAAGAAAATAAGGATAAGAGCTCAACTACAAATCACACATATCAATGTGATGTTTGCCTATACGATCACCCCAAAGGCCAATGCCCAATCTTTTCACATTTACATGAGCATTGGGGAGGAATGTTACATCTAGATTTTGTATAGAAATACCGTGTTCAGCCATAGTGGAAAAACCCATGATCATTGGGGAGGCCACTGTCAAACTAGTCACACCCTTCATACCATCTGAACCTAAGCGCATATTATGTTTAGCATCATGTTTCCCTGACTAGGTCAACAACCTCTATTTCACCACATCATTATCATTCTCCTAAGGACTATCAACCCATGTCCTCTCCAACAAGATCACCACCTCATGTTCCTTACATTTCTTCTCACCCTCAAATATTCTCATCCTTCACCTCCTTCCACATTGCCACCAGTTGTGCCAGAAGGTTTTGCACCACAACATCAACCTACGAATGTTACTTGTGCTGCTACTATCAACAGCAGTGGAGTCCTCCATAATGTCGAAAGCATCCTTTCTTTAGGCATGGATGTAGAAAAATACAGCATGGTTCTAAACCCACTGCATCCTCCAACTTAGTACAAGTCAAATGTTGTGATGCATCTACCTCATCAAAATTAGTGCCTCCTGTTACCCTATCCAGGCCACCAATCAACACTCCAACAACTATGTAGCCCAATGAATATAGCCACGTAGGGAGACATATCGATCCTTGCATACCATCTTACAGTCATGTGTGCAATAGTGGGTCAACTCCTTATCACATGACCACATCTTATAATCTTCCCCACTATGCCAACTTTAATAAAGTGTGTGAACCCCAATTTGGGTACATTCCTACTGCCACATCAAAAGACACCTAGTGGTTTGGCTATGACTAGACTCCAATATTTCCCACATGCATGGATCCGCATTTTCCATTTATTAATTTTAGCCATTCTCAAAATTTTAGTCATGGGGGATATCCTTCATTCTAACAAGAAAAATTAGTAAATGTTTTTCCTTTTCTTTGATTTTACAATTTTTTGTTTTATAGTTTTTCATTTTCAATTTATTATTTTATCTTTTTGAGGATAATCTCATCGGTGAATAAAGTACTCATGTGACTTGTCGGTTGAGGTGTTGTTCTATGCTATTGAGTCTTAGGTGACTAATTCTTTGAATAGGAAGCCCACAACATCCACCCACCCATTCTATTAATAAGAGGTTCTACTCTGGGTATGATGATATTCTTGTCATGATTAAAACTTAAAGTAATTTTGTGTTCATTATGCCCAGAGCAAAAAATGATGGACTAAGAGGGAATGGCTAGGGTGTGACATCAAGGGGATTTTTGGATTCTCATTTGTGACATCTATAGGTGCTATCATGTAGCTTGGTTGTACAAAAATCCTTGTAGATCTAACAAAAAATGGAAGTAAGAGTACGAAAGACACTGAATAAAGAACCTCAATGCTGTTTTGGGGGTCCCACTAGAAAGACATGCACCCATGCCTGAAGGTTGGTGGTTTCTTCAGTTTACTATTGGAAAGGACAAAAGTGCTAAAGCAGCTAGAAGAAGAAAAGAAGAAAAGAAAAACATCAAAGAAAATATCAAGAAAAAATGTGCCACACAGAAATTCCAAATCACTCCTCCCTTGGACAAAATGCCAAGTGATTGTATGCCTTGCTATCATGGTGCTCTTATGGTTGTCCATCATTGGATGAAATAATGTGATGTCATTGATCAAAGGCATAAACTTGGTCTTAATTTTGGAGCGACAAGCTAATGACACATTAATCACACCCTACACTCAGGATTCACTATGCCCAGGGTTAGTTAACTCATGTCCCAATTTTGGCAATCCCTTCTCCGATTCGTCTCATCTCGCTGTTTATGTATTTTTGACTTGTGTCTTGTGTAGCATAGAACTCATACATGATCATGGTGGCATTTACATGTGTGTGTTTTGTTGCACTAGTGCGGATTGCATTTAACCCTTTTGGTGCCTACGAACATTTTAAGGTGTGGCTACATAAGGGCATGATAGGTAGGAACCTACTTTGGGGAGGACCTACTTGCTTAAGATTTTGTAATTTGCACTCATTGCACATCATCACATCATCTTATACCCTCCAAGTATCGCATTGCTAAAGTTATCCTTTCCTTTATCATCATTTTAATTCAAACGTTCTTGTGCACCACTACATGTCCTTTTTTCTCACTCTATTCATGAACTTCATTGTAAAATCCAACTTCATTACACTTTTGGTGCCTTCAGGTCTCTTCAATGTTACCCTAGATCTTTTAAATTAACCTTAAATCCTTCATTTTTTCCTTGGAAATTCAAAACTTTATTAGTTTTTCCAAGTACCCTATTTTAGAAGGGACACAATATTAGGTTCGTGCTAGCAGGTACACGATATCGCATCCACAAAAACTATATATATGGACTCCCTTCCCCACCTTCCCCCCCTCCCCCCTGCACACATCAACGTCATTTTTGACTGTTGATGCAAGGTGAGTTGAAATTTTCTTCCATAAATTTTCTATCTTGCGCACCTATCATTCAAATATCAATAACTTGCTCATTAATGCTCCAATTCTCGTTTCGACTTAAACCTAGAGTGTTCAACTTAGTCATGGGGGAAGGGTACACTCCAAGCCGTACGTAGGTTTTTAAAAATTCATCGTTGCTTAAAGAATATTATCAAGGGTAAGTGACCTTAAAAATGCTAAAAACATTTTCCAAATTAATTTTATTTCTTCACCTAGACCATGAAAATTATTTTTTGGAGTCACCTAATCAAATTGGGCCTAGTATCAAAACTTTTAGGGGAATTTTCATGAAAATTTCTAACTCTGAATCATACTAGGCAAGAAATGAATCTATTAAGGACAAGGAGTAAGGTATTAATCTAATTTTGTAAATAGCCTTACTAATAGTCGATCCCATGTGATTGCAGATGGTCCCAAAATGAGGACAATAAGGAGGACCCTCTCAGGGTGCATCCAAATGACTAAGGGTAGGTAGAGGCTAAGCACCTCCTGAAGAATATGGAGAGCAAGAGGCATAATCATTCATCATTCATCAGGAACCCCCTGTTACTACGCAATTAGGGCATGTCGAAGGTGGAGACGATAGTACACCTGAATAGGGACAACATCTCACATTGTCTCTGAAATGTGTTCAGGCAATTCGTGAAAAGTCCACATTAGCAGCTATGATTATGGAACTCAATTTTGGACCTTTTACTAAATTTTCTCTTGAGGTAGTCAGAGACCAACTTAAAGGGTCTCCACTATGGCCTATTCTCTCTAGAAGTGGTGATTGGTACCTAGAAGAGATGTACCAATTTTGGCACAACAAAAAAGAAGGCACCACCATTGATATTGGTGGTATTTCTATTGATTTCTCTACCAAGGCCATTTTGGAAGTGTTGAATCTTTCAAATACAGGGCCCAAGGTTGCTCACCTATCCACTCTCTCTGATGCAGATGCATGGAAGATATGGTTAAAAATCACATACGACAAGGAGGATAAAGCATATGGAGAGCTCACACTACAAGAGAGGATTTACTTCAAAATTGGCACATATCACATTTTTTCAACAAAAGGACTGCATAATATTTCCACCTATGCAGCTACAGGAAGTGCTATTTTGATGGGCAAGGTTGATGCCAACCTACCCTATCTAAATCTCACAAAAATTTTAAAGTGGTTTGAAGAACATAAGACAAGGAAGTTCACATTGTCTTTTCTCTACCTAATCAGGAAGTTGTACCAATGTGCTACAATTCTAGGGTACATCAATGATGCCCCTAGAAAGGCTCAAAATGCCTCATTTGCTAAATTGCTAAAGCCACCAGCCCCAAGAAAAAATGCTGGTGACACTACAACCTAAGTAAGAATAGACGGTGGGGCCCACTACACCTCAAACTATAGGGCCTAGCCAACTTTTTCACATAAGGCTCAGTTGACAACAAGAACTGGGGCCTAGCACAAAACCCATAGGCTAGCAAGACCAACCGCCACAATCGCCTTAGGACTATCGACTATTGATGAACCATCTCAGGGCCATCACTGAATCAGTCAGTTGGGTAAGTCATGATGAAGAAAATCTCTTCAGTGTCATTGATGACGTTGTATGATTCATAGTCTCAATTGATAATGCATGAGATGAGGTGTCGATTTAAATAAGAGGAGGGGAATTACACTGGTTGTAACAGATCTCTAGAAACGCTGGATCTTTTCAGGTGCAATTAGAAACTGGCGAAGGCACCACAGTAGTAGTCATGCAACACTAGGATGTCGCGAGAGTATCAGAAGTGGTTACAAATCACATCAAAGAATTATTTAATGTTCCTATTGTGCCATCAACAGATTTCACAGGAGCACATGATGCCCAAACCTTGGACGATCCCTCAATGACTCCTGTAGATCATAAGAATATTTTGGATCAATTACTGTAGATAGGACATGTGATGGCATCTTTGTTTGACATTCCTCAAGATGTCACAACAACATAATGAAATATCATTTCTACAAAAGGAAAGTTGGTCATGGTAGAGGTCAAGGCTGAACATGCAGAGGAGGAGTTAAAAAGCCTTTAAGAAAAGTTTGTCACCCTGTAAGCTACATAGCGGGATCTGTCCTAATTCATCCCTACAGACCAACTAGAGTTCTTTTGGACAAAATAGCTAACTAAATTTCTAGTAGAAAATAAAAGAGTGGCAAAGGAAAAAGAGAAGGATGATTGGGATACTTCCAAGGCATAAGCTCAAAAATTTGCACATGCCAAAGCACTCAAGGCCTTACATGAAGAAAATAAATAGCTCATCACAGAAAATCTCTGGTTTATCACAATAGAAAAATAGAAGAATGTTCTCGAGGAAAATTTTCGAAAATTGTGAGAATAATTAATAAGGATCAACCAAGATATGAATTACTTATCTAGAGAAAATAGAACCCTTTCAATGGAGGAGGTACACATGATCCATCAGAATACGGTAATTAAAATAAGCACGTGGAAAAATGAGGCCAAGCGACATGAGAAGCTCAAGAAGCATTTTAGAGATTAGGTGTAGATGTATATGTAGGTGATTGAGAAAGAAATCCATATGGCCAAAGCTCATGTTAACACCCTCAGTGCTCAAAATGCTAATTGGAAAGCTAGATTGGATACTTATGCCTTTGTCCACCAAGCAGAACTAAAAAGCCAAGACCTACAAATACAAGATCTCATGGAGTACATGGATTTGGCAAGCCTGCGGTATGCCAACTTGGCCATGTTAATAGTAGAATGCCTGAGGATAGAATTAGAGAAACAAGTAGCAACCACCTACACTAAATATGAAATAGAATTTGTTGAACATAAGAAGACATTGTAGAGATTAGAGGTAGAAAATTCTAAATTAGAGGTGGTCAAGACTAGCTACCAAGGACAGAAAGATGTCACAGCGGATTTGGCTTGACGGCTCATAGATTACCAATTATGCAAGGACAAAGTTAGAGCCTATGAAGAGGAACGACGGTTGTTTGTGGTTTGGTATGTTAAGGCCAATAAGATATTCCTACAATTTCCATGCTTATGGGAGGTGCCAACTCTATCAAACATTGGACCATCAGCATGGACGGCACAGGATCCCCAGACTGAAGCAGAAAAACTTTAGGCGATCCTTTAGAGACATCCATTTCCAAAGCCTAAAGTGCAAGATAAGGGGAAGAGATCCATGGAGGAGCCACCACCCCAGGAACCTCATGAGTTCCAAAAAATTTTGTCTTTTGTAATTCTATTTTTGTGTTCTAATTTTGTTTTGTTCAATTCCCCACTATAGCATGAGTAATTCCTAGTTAGTTAATAATCCCATACCTATCCACTATGTAATCAATTGAACTCATTCTCATTTTGTTTGACTCAAGGATGAGTTGTTATTTAGTCATGGGGATATGATGAATCGTGGTTTTCCTGGCCTTGATATTGGATCCTTGATTTTGGGTATGCGATATCACAACCTGGATAATGATATCAAATACACAATATTGTGATTCTTGTGTAGGCCTATAAATATAACATTCGAGCACATAGGAAGGAGGGAATTGTTAAGTCTTACGGTAGAGTCTTTTTGTTATTTTTCAATTAGTTTTAGTTCTTTTCCAAGTACATGCTTGTAGTGTGATGATTATAATTGTACGAAACCTTTGTTCGAGTGTGACGTACTTGGACATACACATGATCGGTAATAACGATCGAGATTAATAAATCATTGCAGCATTCACTTAGTTTTTAATTATTTAATTGTTAATTATTATTTATTATTTTCTTAATTAACATTTCTTTATTATTGTTTACTATTCCTGTTATTAAATGTAGAATGAGTATGTCTTAATCACAAACATTTAAGTGTAATTACTTGGTAATCCAGTAGTGTATCTAGTAGTGCTTTGAGTAATGTGCGCTTGGTAATCCCAGAAGTAGTGGACGAAGTCCAAGATGCGTACCAATGATTAAGAATAGATGGTTATCGCACTTAGGCTACTTTAGATTTTACTTCTTGTTACCTATTAGCTTAGGTTAAGATTATTTTCCATCATTTCTAGGAGTAGCACTAGTTTAGGATTACATCATTTGCCTCACTATGGACTAAACCATATGTGACAAAGAAAATACTAGTCCAAGTGGGAAGATAGCGAATTGCGTCCAACATGTAAGTATCTAGATGCCACAACTAGTCTGTCTACGGAGTTTGACCGGATCATGCGTACATGCTTATATTCATATGGTTGAGTGTGGAGGTACCTAGCCACTCATTAGTAGAAGTTTTCATAATGGCAAGATAGCTGGCTATATCAGCAAACCAAGGATCCTTCTTTGTAGAAAAAAGTTATTCATCAAGAAATTCATCATGAAAAATTCCTTGTGTTTGGTGCTCATCAGGAGTTTCTAGCTTGGAAAGATTATTTGCTACTACATTTTCCTACCTCTTGTATCTAAAATGGATAGGTCAAATTCTTGGAGTAATAAGCACCATCCCATTATTCTTTCATTTTTTATTTTTTGGTAGCTAAGAATTTAATGGCTGAATGATTAGTATATACTCTAGTTTTATATCCAATGAAATAATGTCTAAATTTATCTAGAGCATACACAATGGCTAATAGTTCTTTTTTTGTAGTTGTATAATTTACTTGGGCTTGGTCTACACTTTTGGACACATAATAAATCACTCTTGGTTTATTATCAATGTATTATCCTAAAAATGCCCCTACTGCTATGTCACTAGTGGCACACATTAAATTGAATGGATAATACCAATTAGGTGCATTTAATATAGGAGCTATGGTTACCCATTTTTTTAGTTCCAAATATGCTTCATGATAATCATTGGTCCACACAAATGAAATATCCTTTTCTAAGAGCATATATAATGGTTTAGCAATTTTTGAGATGTCTTTGATAAATCTTCTATAATATCCAACATGTCCTAGAAAAGATCGAAGAGTCTTTAAATTGGTTGGCGCTAGAAGTGTAGGTATGACTCTTATTTTCTCATCATCCGTCCTTATCCCTTCTTTAGAAATAGCATGTCCTAATACTACACAACTTTTAACCATTAAGTGACTCTGTTTCCAACTTAATTTTAATTTTTTATCTATACATCTATCTAAGACATGTTCAAGATGTTAAGGTTTCATCATAAGTATCCCCATAGACTAAAAAATCATCCATAAAAATTTCAACATAATATTTTAGCATATCTAAAAATATTGAGATCATGGCTCTTTGGAAAGTGGATAACACACTACAAAGGCCAAAGGGCATTTTTCTATAAGCAAAAGTTCCATAAGGACATGTAAAGGTTGCTTTATGTTGGTCTTCAAGGGAAATAGCTACTTGATTTTAACCACTAAATCCATCCAAAAAATAGTAGTATTCATGTCTTTCTAATTTTTCTAGAATCCAGTCTATGTATGGTAATGGAAAATAGTCCTTTCTTGTGTTTTGGTTTAATCTTCTATAGTCTACACAAACTCTCCATTTTCCACACGTTTTTGGAACTACAATAATGGGGCTTACCCATTCACTATCTTGTATTGGATAAATGATTTCTTCTTCCCAACATTTTGAATTTTCATCCTTAACTGTTTGTTTTAAGGTTGGATTAATTCATTGTGGGGGAATCCTTACTAGTTTGACATTGTCTTCTAGATAGATATGATGTTGGCAAATGTTGGGTGAGATTCCTTAGTGAAGATCCTTATAGCTCCATGCAAATGCCTCAGATTTTCTACGTAGAATTTCTAATAGTTTGCTTTCTTGCTCATTGGTAAGTTGGGTGTTTATTATGAATGGTTTATTTTGATCTAGAAAAATATACTTAAGAATATTTGGTAGTTGTCTAAGATCCAAGAAATATTTATTTTTTGGTTGAATTATTTCTCCAATATTTTTGGATCCTAAATTTAGAATTTGATCAAGGAGATCTTATTGTTCCTTAGTTAAGAGGTCTAAAGGTCCTTCCTCAAAATTAATCAATACTAAAGTTTCCCTATCTTGCGCCATTGCTGAAGTGGGTAGGATGTAAAGAATTTTCGCTTCCTTTAAGTATTTATTTAAATGATTTTCTTTTACCTTATCATACATATTTAGCGTAAAAGTTAGATTTGCAAATGAAAGTTGAAGTTGGCTAAATCTACAATTAATTACCGCATCAACTGTTGCTCACCAAGGTCTACTAATATAATAGGGAAACACTCAGGATCTTTTACTTCCAAAACAACAAAATAAATTGGGTGTGTTCCCTTTTCTACCTCTATTATTAAGTCTTCTATGATTCCTATGGGTTTTACACTTGAACCATCAGCTAATGATATTGTCATGTTTAGTCTTTTTATATCCTCTATATCAAGTGATCTAGCCATTTCCAGAGGCATAATATTAATACTGGCTCCTAAATCCAATAGGGCATTCTTAATTTCCTATCCATTTATGTTAATTGGAATGGTAGCAACTCCTGAATCTTAGTAGTTAGGAATTTCTTATCTTTGTATAAGTTGAGAAAGATTATCAACTAAATAAACTTATTTAGAAATTTTTTCTTTCCTTCTCCTAGTGCATAATTCCCTTAAGTATTTGGCATAGAGCAGTGTGTCTTTTACTGCTTGTTCTAAAGGAATACAAAAGTATAATTCACTAAACATTTTTTCAAGATGGGCTTTGGTTGTGAAGTCTTCTTGTAAGAATTTAGGGAAAGGAGGTAAAACTAGTTGTCTAGAGAGTAATGGTTGTTCTTTTTCCCTAGTTGGTTGATCTTCCTCATTGACTATTTTTGGTTGTGTTTCCTCTTGTGTTTCTACCTTTTGAAATCTCACATTCTTTTGGGGTTTAGGTTCGATTATTTTTTAACTCCTTATAGTAATGGAATGTAATTTCTCTTTTCCTTTTCTTTTAGATGTAGGATTAGGTTAAAGTTAGGATGGTAATTTGTTTCTAGTTAAGTCTTGAAATCTTCTCCTAGTTTTACTCATAAATTATCTACTTTCTTCTATGAAGGAAGTAAGGCTTTAGATGAGTTTATGCAAGTGTTCATTATTTGGATTCTTAAATGGCCTAAAATTATTTTGAGGATATTGTTGTGGGTAGAATAGTTGTTGAGGAAAGTTCATTGTTGGTTGGCTCTTAAATTGTTGAAAAGCCTTAGTTGACTCTTGCATTTCCTCCTAACAATAATATAAGGCTGGGCAGGTTGTTTGGTGATGCTGGGGACTAGCACAAATGTTGCATGCTTCATTTTGAATTCTATGAGCTTGTTTCTTAATCAATCATGTTAACTCGTCAACTTTTCTATTTAATTGTTCTATTTGTTTAGTCATGACTTGCATAATGTTGGGTTTTCACCAACATTTACTTTGATCTACTAATGAATCTATAATTCTCCAACCATCTTCTGGTTTCACATTTAAAATATTTCCCCCACATGCAAAGTCAACATTTTTCCTATAATAACGTAGTAAACCTTCTACAAAAATTTGGATTAATTGATGGGTTGGGAAGCCATGATTTG
Source organism: Gnetum montanum (assembly GCA_015680685.1). Taxonomy (NCBI): domain Eukaryota; kingdom Viridiplantae; phylum Streptophyta; class Gnetopsida; order Gnetales; family Gnetaceae; genus Gnetum; species Gnetum montanum. The sequence continues at coordinate 23,955 of MNCI01017394.1, forward strand.
GATTCTTTAAACATAACCCTTTAAACCTATCAAAGGTGCTTTCATAGTCCTCATCCTCATGTTGCATAAAACTCATTAATTGCTTCCTTAATGAGTATAGCCTATCATTAGAAAGAAATATTTTTACAAAAGCATTTTTAAACTCATCCCAAGAACTAATTTGTGTTCTAAGGGTTTGTAGCTAAAAATCAGCTTTGTCTTTTAGGGTTGATTTCAAAGCAATCATTTTAGTCCTAGCCCCACTTTGAGGTGCTACCATAGCTAATGTTGTTTCAAATTCTCTTATGTGAGTGACTGAATCCTCATCGTTTGTCCCCTTAAAAATAGGTTATAAGTGAATATTTTTAACTTCTACATCTCTCCCTTGCAGGCGAACCAATAGGCCTTGAGGTATAATTGATGTTTTTTGATTTAATAATTCTCCAAGGGTTTGTCCTGGGTATGGCTAATTAATTGGAACATTGGAACTCAAACTACTGAAGGAGAGAGGAATTAGACTTAAGAAAAATGGAGGAGGTACATGATGTGAGGATGATCCCATAGTATAAGTTGAAGCTACTATCAAGGTTACTATAGGACTTGGTACTGAGGTTACTATTGGTGGAGTTTGTATATTCAAAGTGCCTATTAGTTGGGTAATACCTCCAATTGTGGTTACATAGGTTGATGTTAGGATAATATTTAGATTTTGAGATCCTGCCACTGTAGTTGAACTCATGGTTGATGTTGGAATGTCAAATAGAGGGTTGATAGTTATGAAAAAGATAGGTTGTGTTTTCCCATTGGGATTTTGTGTCACTTAAGGAGAAGAATAATCAAATCTTGATTGTATTAGCTATTCTTCATTTTGGTTTTGATTAACTTTCATATGTTTATAAAGGCTAAGAGTGCTTCTAGAAGGTTGAATTCATGTAGGTTTCCTTGGTTGCTTTGTTGATTTCATTTAACATGAACACTCTTTTTTGGTACATTCATGGGCTACCATTCCTAAGAATTTACAAATTGATTTAATGGCTTCTACTATCGTAGCTTTAATTGCAACTTTTTAAATGATATCAGCTAGTTGTACGATAAGAGGAGCTGATTCCTAGGATTCTCTTTATTTTTATTTTCCTTTAAGTAGGAAAATTAGTAGAAATGGCAAGTTTGGAATTCCAAATGTCATGAACTTTAATGGAAATGGTGGAAGAGGCATCTTGGATCAACATGAAGCATAACAGCAAAGAATAA
>MNCI01017394.1:26070-42238 GCA_015680685.1 Gnetum montanum
TAATAAACAATTAACTATATGAAATACAAAATAGAATTAATTAAAATGCATAAATTTAACAAGAACACTTATTTAAAATAATAACTACTTTGGGGTTTAACACCATGCCACTACCATGTCAATAGTATTCATATTGACAACTTTGATCCTTATGGATACTATGTACAACATCTAATCTCTCTTGGAAATGCTACTATTCAAACTCCCCAGTATTATCCACCAGAGTACCATAGACTGACACCACCAAGGATCAACTCAGACTCATACATGCATCTACAAACAACTGAATCTTCAAATCAACATCCAACTCCTTTACCACCAATTCCACCACCTATTATGCAAAATGAATTGCCATCACAACCATAGTAGAGGAGAGGTACTTAGGCAATAAATATATAGATAGGGGTTGTTACCAGCAATACTAAGGGCCAATCAAAGAAATTTCATTTCTTTAGGACAAGCCCAAAAAAGGCTAGTCGATTTAAGATTTCATTGAGACCAACTTCTCCCACAACAAATCCTCTTATCAAAAACAAGCTTCCATCATCGTCAAACACAAACATGCAAACTATCATGGTTACTGAAATAGTCATGTATTAGATAAAGGGAAGGCCGCTTCCTAAGAAAAGAATTGATCTAAGAGTTCCTTTGATTTATCTATGAGTAGCTAAAAAGTTTCCATGCAAAGCTCTATTAGACATAGGTTTTGGGGTAAATTTGATCTCTTATGAAACATATCAAGCATGGAACCTACCACCCTTGAAAGAGTGAAAAATCTAGTTAGAGCTTGTAGTTCAATTTTTCATCATTCCTTTGGGACAGGTTGATGATGTAGTGACCATTGCTAATGGGTGATCTTATCTAGTAGACTTTCTTTTGATTGATTGAAAAATGATGATAAGAAATTTTCAATTATCATGGTGATACCATACAAATCACAAGTGTTCACACACGATCCAGTCAAATTCCATAGATGGGACTAGTTGTGTATCTACATCGTTATGCTTTGATTGTAGTTCACCATCTTACCACTTGGACTAGTGGTAGCTTTGTCACATATGGTTTAGTCCAAAGTGAGGCATGTGGTGTTGCCTAATCCGATGGTGCTCTTAATGAGAATAAAGAGATAATTAATTAAGCTCATGAATAATAGAAAGTAAAACCTAGACTAGTCTATGTGTGATGAATATCTATTTCTAATCTTCTGCACATGCCTTGGACTTCATATAACCACTGCTAGAATTGCCAAGTGTATGTCACTCAATTTGCCAAACAATACACTACTAGGTTACCAGGTAACTACACTTAAGCGCTTGTCATTAGTTGTATTCATTCCGCTTAATGACAAGAATTGTAAAGAGAAATAAATGAAAATATTAACTAAGGAAAAAATGAATAATTAAACAATTAACAATTGAAAGTAATAATCATATGAGTGTATGTTGCAATGCTAGAAGTAATCATGATCTTTATTTCTAGTCATGTAACGTGTTCAAGTACATCACACTCGAATAAGAATGTTATACAATCACAAACATCACATTGTGGGCATGCACTATGACTAATAGAACTTGAATTCAAAAATTTAAGACATACTATCAAAAACTAACAACTAAAACTCTCCCCCAACTATGCACCCAAGTTTTGTATTTATAGGCTAGCATGGAAGAGACGATATCAGATATCTAACATCATTTCTTGGGACCCAATATCACATATCCAATATTGGAGCCTCGATATAGGGAATCTAATATTGGGGTTGATACAATGATGACTCATCATACCCCCATGACTGAACAAAACCTCATCCTTAAGTTAAACAAAATGAAGAACAAGTTCATTACAAAAAATGTTGGGAAGGTATGGAATTATTGACTGACTTAGATAAATAAGAAAATGGACTTATATATGCTGTAGTGGTGTTTTTACAAAATCAGGACACAACATTACAAGACACAAAACTAGGGAAGCTCATGTAGTTCCCGGATGTGGTGGCTCCTCCATCAATCACTTCCCTTTGTCACTAGGCTTCTGAAATTTATAATAGTTGAGGAGCACCTGCAACTTTTCTTCTTCTATCCTTGGGTCATATACCATCTAGGCTACTGAACCAATGTGTGTTGGCACTAGTACATCCCAAAGACATGGTATCTGCCAAAACATTTTATTGGCCTTCATGTACCAAGCCACAAACTACCATCACTCTTCTTTGAATGCACTAGATTTTCTTTAAGTTCATGATAATCTGTGAGTCTCCTAGCTAGGTTTGAAGTGACATCCTTCTATCCATAGTAGTGGACTTTGACCACTTTAAATTCTGAATTTTCTATGTGAAGTTTTTGCAAAAAGCAAATTTTCTATCCATAAACTCTTTCTCATATTAGGCATAGGTGGTCGCTACCTATTTTTTCAGCTCTCTTCAAAGCTGACCTACTATTAACATGGCAAGGTTGACATATCTAAGGTTAGCCAGTGCCATGTATTCTTTCAAATCCTCAATCTATACATCTTTATTCTTTACTTCCGCCTAATGTACTAGTGCATAGCTATCCAAAATTAGTTGCCACTTGAGATTTTGTGTTGTCATGGAGCCAATATGGGCTTTATCCATTTGGATTTCCTTCTCATTTATTTTCTTGTACATCCCTACCTAGTCGTGGAAGTTCTCTTTCAACTTCTCATGCTTCTTGACCTCATTATGCCATGCACTTATTTCAATTGCTAACTTTTGTCGAATGGCATGGACCTCCTCCATTAAGAGGGTTCTATTTTTCCTGGCTAATCTATTGATATCCTAGTTGACCCTCATCAGTTGTTCCCTCAACTAATGGATGCCTTCTTCCAAAATATTCTTTTGTTGTTCAATGGTGATCAATCTAGAGTTCTATACTATGAGTTGTTTATTCTCTTCCTAAGTGGTGGTCAGTCCCTTTTTATGAGCATAAGATTGTGCTTTTGCAATGGAGGCATTCCAAATTGCCTTCTCTTTTTTTTGCTCTACAACTCTATTTTCCTCAATTAGCTTAATTAGTTGCTCTAATCTAAATTTCTCCACATGGTTAGGCACAATAAATTGAACAAGATCCTATCATTCAACTCTTAGGGTAGCTAACTCCTGGTGCAACTATTGTACTTTTGTTTCTACATGCTTTGCCCTAGTATCAACCATGACCAACTTTCCTGTAGTGGCTATGAGGTCTAACTATGCTACAGTGACATCATTGGGAATGTCGAATACAGTGGTTATCACTTGCCCTGTTTGAAGTAATCGATCTAACACAGCCTGAGGCGTCACAGGAGTCATTGAAGTCCTACCCAACATTTGTGCATCTTTGATCCCCGTCAGATTAGTTGGAGGCACAACAAGCACATTGAATGATTCTTTAATGTGATCTACAATCACTTTAGCTATGCTTGTGACATCCTAATGTTGCATTATCACTACTGTGGCACCTTCTCCCATTTCAAGAATTACATGAAAAGATGCAGCATTTCCAAAGATTTGTCTGTATCACTGGGATTCTCCTCCTGATTGTAGTGAGACCTGTCCTTTTGTTGGATTAACTAAAATGATGGGCTACAACTCATTGAAAACTTTGAAGAGGCTTAATTCCTCTCTACTTTCCCAATTAAGTGTTTCAGAAATTTTCTAAAAAAGCCTCATTGAGTGCCTATAGTCTTGTGATGACAGTGATGGAGCTTGTGTTTCAAGGTGTTGTTCAGGTTCTCATTCTACTTATTTTTCTAGTTTGGCTTCCTTTTCTAGTTCTTTCTCTTCATCAAGGTATTTCCTTGGTGCTACAAATTTAAGGAGATCAATGATGGAAGCATTCTGAGCTTTCCTGAGACTGTCATTTGTGTATCCCAAAATTCCAATGTATTTACATAACTTTCTAATTAGGCAAGGGAATGAAATTATTGTCTTCCTTGCCTTTTTATCCTCAAACCACCTTTAGATCTTTGTACAATATAGCTGGGGAAGGTTGGTTGCATACTTGGCCATTAGGATGGCACTTTGCATGGCTGCATAGGTGGAGATTTAGTTAGAGTCAATTCATGATATGCTTTCCCATCCTTGCCGTATGGCTGCCTCAGCCACAACTTTCTAGTATCAGGGTTAGATCTTGTAGATAGATGGGCTTACTTAGCCCCTTCATTTAGAAGATTAAGAGCTTCAGTGATTGCTTTAATCAAGAATGAGACATTGACTCCACAAATGTTGATAGTGGTGTAAGGCATTGTCCTTACACGAGGGCCTACGATTCTATAACCTCTCCTTGAATCGACTATCCTATGATAGTAGCCTCTTGATAAATGCTAAATGATTAGGCTTCCTACTCCTCATGCTTTGCACATTCACCTTGTTGGCCTCAACCACCTCATGGGTGCTTGGCTGCTCACTACGAAGGTTCTCCTTGTGCTCCTCTTTTTGGGGCTATCTACAATTAATCAAAGATTAGATGTTACTAATGTGTCATTATTTAGCATTAACAGGTTTATACCTTACCCCTACCTTAGTCTCATTAAGTTCATATGATTGTAGGGTTAAGAAATTTTTTTAGAAAAATCCCTCTATAAAGAATGTTTATCCTTTGCAATTGGTTCCTGTTTCCTTATATGTGACTTATTGTGATGGTTATGATCCCTTGGGTGGAAAAATTAAGGTTTTTGGCATTAATGTGATTAATTTTTTATTTTAACACTTATGGTTTGTAAGATGCTTACCCTTATAATATTTTTTGGGTGATAGTAAATTTAAAAAAATTGGTGCAAGTTTCTCACACAAGTACCCCTTGACAATTGACTTGAACACTCTGGATTCAGACAAGTTTAGATGACATCGAAATTAGAGCAATAAAGAGCCAAAAATTGCAAGTAGAAGTTGGTTGTGTAGAGATCTGAGTTGCGAAAGAAAAGTTGAAAAACTCCCCTAGCTACAAATGATGAGAATGAAGTTTTGGCACCACGAGGATCATATATATAGGTTTTGTAAAACCCGATATTGGGCATTCGACGTCAAGGCTAATCCAATATCGAGTAGTTGATATCGAGGTCCATGAAAGTGCATTAAATGGAATAACTAGACATGGGAAATGAAGCTCTAAGGTTGGTTGGAAGGTTTGAGGTTAGGTCCATCATTCTAGGGTAAGTAGGAAATCAGATAGAGGCACCGAACGTGTGAGAATATGGAGTTGTCAACATTGAAGGCATTGAAAGAAATAGAAAAAATTGTATCAAGAAAGTAGAAAATAACAAAAAATTGTAAAACAAAAAGATGAAAAACACTTAAGAATGTTGAAGATTAGAATTGGGGATGACCCCCATAACTAAACATTTGGACATGATAGGGATTAATAAGTAGATAGATAGGATCCATGCATGTATAAAACATTGGTAATTGTGCATGCCTAAGCGACTGGGTATCTATTGGTATTGTAGTGGCTCGGTAGAAAAATTGTTGGTCACACACTTAATTGGCAAATGTATGGTAGATTAAGGTATGAGGTGTGTTAACGTTATGGATGTATGGCCCACAATTGCACCCTTGATCTTGATACGATATGCATGGATTTATTAGTCTCCCCACACTATTAGCTTCATGGCATTGATTGGACATTAGAGTAACAATGGGTGATGGCCCTTGCATAAGATCAAAGGACAATGATTATGAAAAGGAAGGCATTACACTAGATTAGCATTGTGCTAGTTTAGATGATGTGATTGGTCTATGCATGTTTTCCTTTGCCATTCAGCCTTTCCTAAAGAAGGGATTTTTCTAATGTTGTGGTTGAGACCTACTAGTATTAGCATGTCTATGCATATCTGCAAAACAAGTGACATTTGTTTGTTGATATTGTGATGCCAAATCTTCTTGTGTTGCTAACAGTGGTGTATAATGAGGTGGAGTATGAGAATATTGAGGATAGGATGGATGGTAAGAGGTGCGAGGTGGTGATCCCTCGAGGGATGTCATGGGTTGATGGTACTTGAGAGAGTGATAGTGGTAATTTGAAGTAAAGGATGTAGAACTAGTTGGAGAAATAGGGTGTTGAACATAATATTCATGCAATTTTAGTAGATAGTAAGGATAGGATTCATCTAGTGGTGGCCTTCACCACAATTGTGGTTGTTGCCACTATGGTTGAGGACCATGTTGAGGCTAGTAATAAGTCCCCCTAAGATGGTACAATTGGTTTTGGGGCTATTGATAATTACTATGTGGAAAAGAAAATCTCTTGGGCTTGTGCTTTTGTACAAATTTTGGGTTTAATGCAAAATCCCAATACTCATATAGATGTGATGGGATTGGACAATGGTCCTTCGGGTGGTCATATATGCATAGGTCACATTCATCATCTTTATTTGTGGTTGTGTGTATAGCCTCACTTTCTTCAGCTATTTTTCCTATTTGCCGAAAAGTGTTTCTAATTGTTTCTTAGTTCTATATCCTCTATTTATTGTGATTACCTGGCTTGTTTTACATGTTCTTCTCCTCAATCGTCTCAATGAGAGTTGTAACATTTTCATATATCCATTTGGACATCCTATTAAACTTTGCTTCAAGTTCATCAATAGACTTCTATATTGGCAAGGTTTGTTGTGGAATCACCTTATCGAGAGTGGTTTTTTTCTCCTTACCATAAATATGGACCTCCTTTTGTTGAAGAGTTGGGTCCCACTAATATTTCTCGACATTCTTCCATTTGCATATTTCCCCTTCTTCTTTTGCCACATGCTCGATTAGCTTGTGGATATGGGTTTGTAGCTCATATAATTGACTTGGGGCATACATCCCAAGGGTCTCTCTTGTTTCATTACACAACCCATCTATGATGTCAAAAACTTACCTTTCCTCAGAGAAACCATGGCCTAGGAATCTATTCAATATGGAATAATATCTATCTAAGGCCATGTCCAAGGGTTCATGTTGTTCTTGTCTCCATCCTTGGATCTATCTCCTTAGATTGGACACCCTCCCACAGGTTTGGTATTTTTCATTGAAGAGTTCCAACATTGTGGACCACTATCGAATTGAATTTGGTTTCAACAATCAATACCACACTTTGGCTCTATCGATTAGTGTCCTAGGAAAGAGCTTAAGCTTTTGACATCCATTTTCAATGTTGTAATAGACATAGGCATCATGGAAGGCTTGTAAATGATGTTGTGAATCCAAATCATAGCCTCTTGCAAATTTAGGGATATTATTCATATCAAGCCTAAGTAGGTAACTCTCCTTATGATACCTACAAGAGATCTTAATTGCCTCTGTTATCTTCATCATGCAATTAGTGGCCAACGAGGGTTCATTGTCATTGGTAATGTTGTAATAAGAGTTTCTACTTGGTTGATTGTGATGATTTTGCTTATGTTCATACTGATGACCTTGAGTGTTTTGTAGGTTCAAATTTTATTTTTATTCCAACCCTTTAGTGGATCTTTATCTTTATACCTATGTTCATCATCATCAGAACTAGACATTGAAAGGGAGAGGAAGATGAGGAATTGGAAGGATCAACATGGCTTCTATAGTGTTTTTAACGGTCCCTTGATTTATCTTGTCTAGGTTTTGAGGAGGTCTTAGGCCTTGAGGCCTTCCCATATCTAGGACATACTTCATCTCCTTCTAGGATTATCTGTCTTAGGTGAATGTAGTTCTTGAGTGTCATTAGGGTGGTCATGAACATATGAAACCCTTGCATAAGGTTGGTTACTCCAATATTCTTCCTTGTATATCTCGCTATTTCTCTAATGAATTCTTTCGCTATGTAATGCATTATCACTTCCTTGTGAGAGAGACATTATTGTTGATTTATGGTGTGTGTGATTTAATGTATTCTAAAAGATATATTTTTAATGCATTTAGAGTGATTGTGTATAATATAGCTAATCTAGATAACTAGCACTATCCCTGGCAATGATGCCAATGAGAAGCGATGAGGTACCCCTATGTCCAACCATACGAATCACAAGCATTCACACATGATCTAATAAAATTCTATGGATATGACTAGTTTTGTATTTAAATCATTATGCTTTAATCACATTTCACTATCTTCCCACTTGGACTAGTGTTAACTTTGTCACTTTGTCTGATTTAGTCCAAAGTTAGGCATGTGGTGTTGCCTAGTCCTATAATGCTGCTAATGACAATAAAGAGATAATTAATTAAGCTAATGAACAATAGAAAGTAAAACTTAGACTAGCCTATGTGTGATGAATATCCATTTCGAAGTGTCTGCACATGCCTTGGACTTCATATAGCCACAACTGGAATTACCAAGTGTACATCACTAGGTTTGCCAAACAATACACTGCCGGGTTACCAAGTAATTACACTTAAGCGCATGTGATTAGGCATACTCATTGCACTTAATGATAGGAATTGTATAGAGAAATAAATGAAAATATTAACTAAGGGAATAGTAAATAATTAAATAATTAACAATTGAAAGTAATAACCATCTAAGCGGATGCTGCAATGATAGAAGTAATCGTTGTAAAGATTGAAAACGTCGATGGTTAGAACCACTAAGGGGTCAATGGACACATAGCCTTAACCGTGCCTCCACATGAGGGCCTTGCTAAAAATAAAGGCGGAGCACCCTAAATGGTCTTATTGATCGAATAGGAACTTTTCGATTGTAATCAAGGTGATGGGTGCAACCAGGAGATGGTGTGGTTAGCCCAAATGCAAATCTGAGTGACGTGAAATGGTGCTAATTGTCAAAGTGGTGTTTCATGGTGGTAAGTGTAGAGTGTAACAATGAAATGGGGTTGAGTGGAGCTAAGGGTTTTGATCAAAATGAAGGTGTCAACCCATGAAGACTACCACCCAAGCATAGTACAACGTGATGACACATAAAAAAGTGCGAAAAGACACAAGAAAAATGTAAGAAAATGCTAGAAATAGGAGAGAGAAATGGAACACCACCCCAAATGAGGATGTAGTTAAATCCAAAAGGGTCTTAGAAGTTATAAACTAAATAATAAGCATAGTGGAAGCACATTCACAGTCTTAGTGGTGTTGGGACGTGAAGTCTAGTGCTCACTATGATGAATGGTGCTTGTCGGGTTCACCACCATGGTGTAGCATGCAGTGTTCTACAAAGTTGCAACAAAGCTATGGTGTACTATGTACTATAGGGTTGCAATGGGGTTGTGGTGTATCGTGTGGTGCAAGGTTGCCTCTTTGCCAATGTGGTGTGCTTTGGGTCTCGTTTGCCCATGGAGCTAAGTGCCAAGATGCCTAATGCCAAACGAAAGTGCAAACTACCCCACTAGTAAAAATGGAATTCAACCCCCTAAAACATTGGGGTGCATGGGGTATTTATAGGGCTAGGGTTATCCCAAAATGTGGATTGGGTGCCACGTGGCAATGAAATAGGTGGGACCACAAGAAAAAATTGAGAAAAAATTTCTAAGTTTGGAGGTAACCAAAAAGAGTTTGAAAATTTTCTAACTCTAGCCGCTACGCTAGTTCTATGTTACATGTGGGACACAGGACATTGGCTATTACTCTTGTCCCATGTTACATGTGGGACATGGGATGCTCCCTAAAAACAAGACATAACATGGACACTTAGAAGAATTTGGTAAAAATTGCAATCCTTGTTCTTATTACGCTGGCTATGCTCTGGAGCATAGTAGGAGGGGTAGCCTTAAGAGTTAGACAATTTACCAAATGCCTCTTTCATGCTAAGCTAACTTGACAACTTCTAGCTTGACACTTAGGCAAAAATTTCCACTGAAAAGTGTGTTATGCTAGCTATGTTCTAGAGCATAGTAGGCATAGTGAGAGCGTAGTAGAATACTTAGAAAAAAATTTCATGCAACTGCTGTTGTCACTTAGAAAATTTTGTAAAATAGGCCTTAATGCATGCTACGCTAAAGTGCATTTGGGTAAAGTGCCACCATTTTTACACTTAGCCAAATTTGCAGTCGAGATGCCAACATCAAAAATTTTGTGGTTTTTCAGTAGCCCCTCTTTGTTGACATATGGAGAAGTGACCTGAGAGATGTCGACAAAGAATTACAAAACACCATAGTAGACATGACACCAACATTGCTCGTCAATACCAGATTGGGTGTCGTTTCACCATGCTCAAGAGTGTTATGGATAAGGGTATGTTGGGGGAAAGTGTATAGGCAATGTGCTAAGGAGATGAAATGCAAGAAAAGGAAATAAAATGAAAATAGTGTATCTGGATGAAAGATGAAAATTTAGCATGGCTAACAGTGACCATGGCATGAAGTGGCTTACCCTTGAAATGTTGACCTCTCGTCAGAGTGCGTATGAGAGAGTTAAAGTAAATCCAAGGCTAGGCTGGTTGTGAAGCTACAGTGTTATCAATTTGCTTAGGGATGTGCTTTTCCCCATTCTCTTTTTTTTTTCTTTTTTGATCTTTCTTTTTTCTTTTCTTTTTTTGTTTTACTTTTTTTCTTTACTTTGCTACGAGGCGAACCCTCATTGGGTTCAGCTTACTACTAATTTCTAGCTAGAAGGTGTGGGCCATCGAGTAGATGGACTTTATTTTGATGCAACCACATTGCGTCTGTGCAATCGCATCATGTCTGTGCAACCACATTGTGTCTATGCAACCACATTGCATCTGTAGGATAGGTGTTTCCTCCTCGAGATAAGTTACGTTACATCTACATGGGCCTTAACCAACCAACATAGGCTCCCCATGGGACGAGCTATGTTATGTCTACCATGGATTCTATGATTGACGTGAGGGGAATGCCATATGGATCATAGGAATGTGCAATCATGAGTATGCAGGGGAATAGAGGCTATTGGGATGAAGGAGTGGATGTGCCTAAACTATAATGGGATGAGGGGGATGTACACTCTTGAGTGGCTTAACTAGTCCAATCATGCACATCAAAGAAATGTGGCGATTTGTCATTGCGATAAGATGTGTCTTTGCACAACCGCCTCTAGGGCTTCATCTAGCAAACACAACTCTGAGAAGACAAGAAAACCACACAACATGAAATGCAAATGCAAATGTTAGATCTAAAGATGTTGAAAGTGTTGGATATTAAGATGTTACAAATGTGTCAAATGTTGTGCCAATTGTAAGTGCTCAAGAAGTCGGTGAAAGTGCCAAGTGATGATGTTGCAAGTTCTTCAAAGGCCGCACCAATGGTAGGTGCTCCAAAAGATTAATAGAATGGTGGGAGGCGATGATGCTATGAGTGTGCGAACCTAGTTTAAGGTCCTGGTAGATCATGGAGTGCTAGTTTACAGTCCTAGTAGACTACTGTGTGTCAGTTTAATGTCATAGAAAACAAGTTGTTATGCCAATTTAACATCATGACCCAAGAACAAGATGTGGATGCTAGTTTAATGTTGTAGCCCAAAGACATGCTATGCCAATTTATAGTTATAGTAGACTATCTATGCCAATTTTTTGCATCATGGTAGATGAGTGCTTACCTTGCTTATGTGAGGTGTGATGCTACATGTGTAGTCATGCTATGTGCTTACAAGATCCTACAAAAATCGACTAGAAAAAAAAACAACAACATCAAGCAGCACCTATCGTAAACTGAGTTAAAATGTACAAATGAAAAGAAAGCAATGCAAAAAGCAATAATTCTAGGCTGTTCTAGGCCGTGGGCTAGTTTAAGGCCTTTTGGACCATGTGTTTTTATAGTTTTATGTTTTTTTTATATGTTTTTTGATGTTTTTCAAATGCAATGTGTAAGCTAAGTGGATGAATGTGTAAACAAAGTAGAAATCCATAAACAAAGTGAAGTAGTGTGTAAACTAGGCAAGCAGGTGAAATGTAAATGCATGAATAAATGCAACACAAGAAAAAATCAAAAATGCATGGCCTGTAAAGGTAAGGAGTAAGCAAGCGCTTAGCATGTTTTTGGCCAAGGAAAATTCTTGGTCACATAATTTCTTCCCAACTGGGTGTGGATTAGGGGACACACAAGGCTTACGATCCTCTAGGAGGCTATTGGCTTCAACCACTCATTTGGGTGTGTTAGCCTTAGGTGTTTTGTTGGTTGCCACAGGTGTACCACTAAGAAACTCCACCTCCAACACTTACTCCATGTCTATGTTGTGGGTAGCCAGAGGGGGGACATTATCATCGTAGATGATAACTTGACCACTTTCGTACAAAAGGTGGATTTCTTGATGGATGGAAGAGGAGACAACCCATAGTTAGGCTAGCCAAGGCTTGCCTAGGATCAGGTTGAAGCCTGGCATATCCTCTATAATAGTGAAATCTGAACTAGTAAGGAATTTCTCTCCTGCCACGAAGGCTAAGTTGATTGTACTCCTAATGATGACGCATAATTCATTAAAGGATTTTAGACATGAAGTTTTGGTTGGCTTAATTTCATCTGCCAGGCCTAGCTTATCGATGATAGAGTACATGACTACATTTGTTGTTGCACCATCATCAACATGCACTCTACAAATGGTGCATTGCCCAACATGTATGCTAATGGACAGTGGAGCTATAGTAACCTCTCCTCGTTTGTAGTTGACCTTGTCTGCATCATTGCAAAACGTTAGGGATGTTGAACTTGATTCCTGTGGTGTAGGGGGAAACATCATTACATGGATGGTGTTCTCATCTATAGGGATGTCCTCCATAATAGGAATGAAGGCCAACATCTAGACCAATGCTTAGCGATGAGTAGATGAGGTCATGACCAGGTCGTACAAGCTTAATGTTGTGTTCTTTTGCTTGAGCATTTGTTTCACTTGGGTTAGTGCAACTACAAAGTCTTTGTCATCGGTCTTTGTGTTGGCCTTAACTTCCTCCATGTAGCTTAAGAGACAATTCTCTCATGGAGGGGACTTGAACTTGGGTTGCTTGCCTTGCTTGGGGGTAGGGGCCCTAGTGCTCAGTTGTTGCTTATTAGTTATGGCCTTTGCTTTGGGCATGGGGGTTGCGAGGTGCTTATTTTTCCTCTTGTGTTGCCATTTGGTAGGCCTACCCAAGTTGCTAGTGGGATTGACCCTTGAAGGAGGAGGGATCAAGACATTGCCCACTATTAGGCTTTAGGTAGGTGAGGGGCCATCACATTGTGGCATCCTTATGAAAAATGGTGGCTTAGGAGTTGTTGCAGGGCCAACTTGTTGTGGCACCTTGATGATGAAAGATTTCTTAGTGGTTGTTGTTACTACATCATGTTACTTTAATGTCTTAGCAGATGGTTGCTATGGGACCTTGACCACAAAGGGTGTTTTGGGTGCCCAGGTGGCACTTTGATAACAAAGGGAGGCTTCTTGCTTGTGGAGGTCGAGGGGATCCTTGCCTTGCTAGGAGGCACACAATTCACAAAAGATTATGACACAAGTTTAGACTTTCCACCTACGCTGCTGGAGTTTATGACGTAAGGGATGTCATCTGCATTGGATTGGCTGATTGCGTTGAGCACTAGTTGGTCCCATTCTATCATTATTTGTAGGTTGTCTTGCAAAGCACAATAGTTGTTCGTACTATGACCATACATCTGGTGGTAATGATAGTATTGGTCTAGCTTGAAATGTTGTGGGACTGAGGGATCTTTTGATACTATTGAGGTGGGGTTCCTTAGTAGTTCGTAGTACTTTTCATGTCGTTGGCAGGTAATTTCTGATACTTGTTTATGTTGGATTTGCCCAGCTTTCAAGAGTTGCTCTAGAAATTTAGAGGGTTCCATCGGTAGTGGTGTATACTTTTAGAAATCCTTGGTCTCAAAGTTGGACCTTGAGTGGCCCCTACCAATGTAGGTAAGTTGGTGCCAGAGTTGGTAGCTTTGTGAGCTGGGGCCTTGGGCTACTTAGCCATTGGGACCTAGTTGGTTACTTTTGTGCTTATGACCACTATTTCCACTGTTCATTTTGCTTATGTGCATGTTGGTTTCTATAGGCCACGTAGGCTGGGTCATTACTAGCTTGGGCTACCTCCTTTATGCCCTTTGTTTGGGCAAAGGCTTGGCTAAGAGACTTTGGGGCCAAGTAATACAATTTGAACTTGATGAAGTCATTCACTACACCCTTGAAGATGGCCAGTAGGTGTGTCTCTACTAGGGATTCATGCATTTCACTCAATGCAGCATTCCAGCATTAGAGGAATTTTGGCACAGGCTCTAGGGGCCCCTGCTTGACCTGCATGATCTAGTTGAGGGTTGCTTTAAGCTTTAGGTTGTACTTGAAGCGTGTCACAAACTAGCTTATGAGATCCTCCAAAGAAGAGATTAAGGCCTTAGGTAGCATGCAATACCAGTCTAAGGCCTTGCCAATGAGTGACATGGGGAACACACGCATGATGGTGTGTGGCTAGGCTTGATAGAGCAGGCACTTGAATCAAAATATGACCAAGAGTTAGAGGTGGTACTATAGGACTTATGGGATCATCCTGGTAGAAGTCCACCACCTTGACAATGTTGGAGGAGGTAGCCTTAAGTCAATTGATCTCCTCAGTCAAGCCTTGGATCAACTAGAATGCCTAATCCAAGCTTGGGGATGTGCTAGCCAGTTGTATTAGCTGGGCTTATGTTGGTCGTATGGTTTAGGATCAGATTGTTGGTTGTGAATTTTTTCAATTTAACATTGTAGTGGATGGGCGTTTCCAGTTTGACGTTGTAGCATATGGTCATTACCATTTTAACATCATAGTGGATGGGTTTAGTTGACGCATTAGCTGAGTGATGGACATGGTGACCGAGGTAGGCCACACATGAGTGGGTTGGATGGATGCTGTGGACGTCGATGAGACAAGAAGGATGTGGGATGCCTAAATCATCTAGGGCTGGGAGGTGGCCCTTGCATGAGCATAGGGTTGGGCAAATGCAATGGTAGCTTGTAAGGAAGGTTGAATTGACATAGCCACCATCTCGAAGAGGATGGGTAAACTAAACTAAGGAGCGGCTGTACTAGGGAGTGGTTTTTGGAAGATGGTATAAAGGGGTCTCTTACATTTGGAGTAGGACTTGAACTCATCTTCTTCCTCCTATGAGGCTTTCTCGTAGGTTGTTCCTTCATCATTCTCGTTTGCATGGATGAGTTGGAACAATAGCTAGTGATAAGACCCCATGAGTGGGATTATGTTAAACAAGGAGGGGTTGTACTCCTATCCCTCCCAATGGACTCGTTCGTAGTATTTTTTTGCCTCTAGGTTGAGGTGATCCACTAGTAATCCTACTTGGCTTTTAGCACAAACAAAATTGTATTTTTCATGGCTTAGTGCAGCATGCTTTGGGTGGATCTTGGTGTCAAATGTGTTTAGACACTAACGTGGAAGGTTGATCTAGATTCATGTTCACAGATTGAGTTGTAAGAGTTGTTGTTTGCAAAAAAAAAAAAGGGGGCTAACTTTGAAAACTACAGAAAAATGACTAAGTCTACCGATAACAGAAAAATGGCTAAGTATAAAAATGTAGAAAAACAGCTAAGTGTAAAAATGCAAAAAAAATGACTAAGTATGGAAACTGCAAAAAATTAACTAAGTGTAAAAGTATAGAAAATTTGGCTAAGTATGAAAATGTAGAAAAAATGCTAAGTGTAAAAATGCAAAAAAAAAAATGCTAAGTATGAAAATGTAGAAAAAATGCTTAGTATAAAAATGCAAAAAAAAAATGCTAAGTATGAAAATGTAGAAAAAATGCTAAGTATGAAAATGTAGAAAAAATGCAGTATGAAAACTTCTGAAAATGGTTAACTTTGGTGCTACACTCGCTACGTTAGAGCTTGCTATGCTCTGAGAACTTGTTACACTCTCTAGAGCATCTAAAGTTTTGGTTAAGGCCATTCAAAAAATGTAGAAGGAAATGGTGAGGCCCTCCTTCTAGTGCCAAAAAGCTGTAATGACTAAAAACATTAGTGGCTAGAATCATTGAGGGGTCAAAGAACGCATAGCCTCAACCCCACCTATGCATGAGGGCCTTGCTACAAATAGAGGTGGATTGTCCTAAATAGTCTTGTCAATCAAATAAGGACTTTGCCATTTGCAATCGGGGTGGTGGGTGCAACCAGGGGGTGGCGTGGTTAGCCAAAATGCAAATCTAAGTAACGTGAAATGATGCTAAGTGTCAAAGCAGTGTTTTGTGGTGCTAAGTGTAGAGCGTAGCAACGAAATGGGGGTGAGTGGAGCTAAGGGTTTAGACTGAAATAAGAGTGTTCACCCATAGAGACTACCACCCAAGCGTAGTA